>MCJB01001002.1:62917-158767 GCA_002018475.1 Nicotiana obtusifolia | reverse complement strand
GGGGGGGGGGGGAGGGAGGGAGGCAGATCCTAGCCCAAGTGCTGTTCGGGTCAAAAGTTAGCGATCATCATAACTCAGCCCAAATGGCCAGGTGCACACGTCACCTCACTATCAATAACACTAAGCCTAATAAAGGGCCTGACATACACGTCACCTCACTATCAATATCAACACGACTCTATGGCCTGAGCTCAGTCATTAATCCACTCAAATCTTAATATGCCAATATCTCACATTATTAAAAAGTCAATACACCATACGAATTTTACCAACGCGCAAAAATTCACTCAAACCCATGTCACACAAGTCAAGACACTAACAACATGTGATATAACATGTAAGAAGTACACAGATATGGTGATATAATAAGCGGATATAATATCATAACTGAGAAATATGACTACAATTAAGGGAAACAGTTCAAGTAGCAAAATAACCCTAAAATATCTCAAACGGATAAGCACGTAGTCTAAGAATGAGTAATAGTTCAAGTAGTCATACAAGTAGATAAAATACGGTAACAAGGAAGCAAGATAGAAAAACAAGGTACATAATAGTCTAAGGCCTCCCCGGATCATGAATAACCATGGTGTACGCATATACGCTCGTCACCATGTACGTACGTCACCCCCAATATATATCAAATACCATAGACAACGGGAAATACCCTCAAACCAAGCTTAAGCAAGACACTTACCTCAAACAAGCCAAATCAATATTCCACAAATACCTTTCCACGCAAATTGACCTTAGAAAAACGCGAATCTAGTCAAATAATATACCATCGTGGCAAATAATGCTAAAGGCAACAATAACATAGCATAAATGCTCAATCTTTAATTGAATATACAAAGTCAATCAAAATGTCAACCTGGGTCCGCACCGCAGAATCTGACCAAAGTCACAAATCCCAATCACTTATTTCAACAAGAATACAAATATACAAGTATCACCCAAATCCTACTTCAAATCGAGGTTCAAATCCCAAATAATCACTCTCCAAAACTCTAGCACAAATACCCCAATTTCTCCCTTTGATTTCATCAACCAAAAGCCAAAATCAAAGATAGAATAAGAAATATAATCAATCCGAGTTAAGAAAATTTGCCCAATCTAAGTGGGTACAAATTACCTCAATCCGAGCTTCCAATCTCAAAATATGACAAAATGAAGCCAAACCCTCGATTATAATATGCTGTTGAACGGTTACGCTTTTACAATCTCTAATTGTCACTTTTGCAACATTGCATCTGCGAAAAAACACTCGCAGATGTGGAACCCATTTAAATCTCCAACCTACCGCCTTTGCGCCATTCACCCTCTTCTATGGATCCACTCCTACAAACAAAATATTGCACAAGCGCATCGGCGCACTAACCTCCGTATCTGCGGATTCACCTGCCCAAGCCCAGTTCGGCTTTCACAGACTCTTCCATGCACGTGCGGCCTTGCACTTGTGGCCTTGCACGTGCGGCAAAGTTTCGCAGGTGCAACATACCAAAACCAGTTCAACCAACTTCTTCCAAATGATCTAAAACACTTTTGAGCCCCTGGGACTTCGTCCAATCATACCAACAAGTCCTAGAACATCACCCAAACCTGTCCAAAGGCTCCAAACACTGTAATTAATAACAAAACCAAGAATCGTCGATGAAGATCAATTTGATAAGTTCATAAATTTTCAGCTTCAAACCAAGCGTCCGATTCAAACCTTACCGATCCAAAACGGACCCAAACTTTGCACACAAGTTCTAATCGATTGAACCCACATATTCCAATTCCCAAAATAACAATCCGAACCCGATAGCCTCATAGTCTACTCCTCATCAAACTTATGAACTTTACAAACCTTCAAATTTCCAACTTTTGACAATTTGGCCAAATCAACTAGTAACCTCCAAATCAAAATCCGGACATACACCTAAGTGCAAATCACCAAACAGACCTATTGAAATCATCAAAACACAAATCCTAGGTATTTATGCAAAAGTGAAATCTTGGTCAACTTTTATAACTTATGATTCCAACGATAGAGCTAAGTGTCCCAATCTCAAAACCTACCAAAAATCGAACCAACCATCCCTCAAGTCACAAAATAATAAACAAAACATACAGGATGTATCAAATAGGGCAAACGGAACTCAAATACACAAAACAACCGGTCGGATAGTTACATTCTTCCCCTATTAAACTATACCTGAAATATCTAAAAGATGCGGATATGTGCTCCGCATATTATGCTCAGTCTCTCAAGTCGTCTCCTCGACTGATTGACCTCTCCACTAGACCTTTAATGATGCAATATCTTTAGACATCTACTTCCAAACCTGCCTATCCAAAATGGTCATCGGCTTCTCCTCATCCTTATAAGCCAAATTCTCATCCAACTGTATTGAACTGAAATCCAACACGTACTTCGATGTATGGAAACATGAAACACAGGGTCAACTCCCAACAAGAAGGGCAACAAAGCAAGTCTATAGGCCATCTCACCAATTCTCTCCAACACCTCGAAAGGACCAATATATCGAGGACTCAACTTGCCCCTCTTCCCAAATCTCATCACGCCCTTCATAGGCGAAACTCGAAGAAGTACCTTCTCACCCTCCATGAAAGCCACATTGTGAACCTTCCTACTAGTATAACTCTTTTTCCTGATTGCACTATACAAAGCGGCTCTTGAATTAATTTTACCTTCTCCAAAGCATCACAAACAAAATCTTGAATGGTCCGCTCGGACGACCCATTCGTCTGAAGGTGAAATGCAATGCTCAAATCAGCCTACATGATCAAATCATGTTGAACCACTCTCCAGAAATGCGAAGTAAACTGAGTGTTTCGATTCGAGATGATAAAATTAGGTACACCATGCAAGCGGAGTCATGACTGGGATAAAATGTGTAGACTTGGTTAGTTTGTCCACAATGAACCAAATAACGTTAAAGCTCCTCTATATCCGTGGTAAACCTACTACAAAGTCTATAGTGATGTCTCTCACTTCCACTCCGGTATATCTAACCTCTGAAGCAAACCACCAGCTTTTTAATCCTCATACTTGAGTTGCTGACAATTCAAATACGAAGTGACATATTCAACAATGTCCTACTTTATCCTCTGCCACAAATAATGCTACTTCAAATTACGGTAGAGCTGTGCTGCACATGGATGAATAGAATACACCGAACTATGAGCCTCCTCAAGAATTAACTCTCTGAACCCATACACATTAGGAACACAAATCTGGCCCTAAAGCCGCGAAACACTATCACCACCAATAGTCACCTCCTTGGCACCACCCATCTGCACCGTGTCCTTAAGGACAAGCGAATGGGGATTGACATAGTGACGAACCTTAATGCGCTCAAACAAGGATGACTATGACACAATACAACCAAGACATTAGGAACACTAATCCAGCCCTAAAATGAATGATAAACGCCTCATATTCTCTGTCTTTATGCTCAAGACATCTGCAATAACATTAACCTTCTACGGATGATAGAGAATAGTGATATCATAATCCTTCAACAGCTTCAACCACCTTCGCTGCCTCAAATTCAGATCTTTCTGCTTAAATAAATACTGGTGACTCCGATGGTTAGTATACACCTCACAAAAAATGCCATATAAGTAATGCCTCCAAATCTTGAACATCTGTACAATAGCTGCCAACTCCAAATCATGTACTAGATAGTTCTTCTCATGGGGCTTCAACTGGTGCGATGCATAGGAAATCGCACTACCGTCCTTCATCGATATACATCTAAGGCCAAACACGCATAGCATCACAATAAATCATGTACGGTCCCGATCCTTAAAGGAAAACTAAAACTAGAGCCGTAGTCAATTTTTCCTTGAGCTTCTGAAAGATCTTGCCACAGTCATCCAACCACCTGAAGGGAGCGCCCTTTTGAGTCAACTTAGCCAATGGGGCTGCAATAGATGAAAATCCCTCTACGAAGCGACGATAGTAACCAGCCAAACCTAAAAGGCTCCTAATCTGTGCAGCAGTAAACGCTTTAAACTAACTCCGAACTACATCAATCTTCTTCTGGTCCACCTTGATCCCGTCACTAGATACCACATGATCAAAGAATGTTACCGAGTCCAACCAAAATTCGCACTTGGAGAACTTAGCATACAAATTCTTCTCCCTCAGAGTCGGGAGCACGATCCTCAAATGTTGCTCGTGCTCCTCCCTACTACAGGAATACACCAATATATCATCAATGAACACAATGACAAAAGAACCCAAGTAAGGCTGAAACACACTATTCATCAAATCCATGGAGGCTACTGGGGCATTAGTTAAACCAAAAGACATAAAAAAAATTCATAATGAGTCCTGAAATAAGTCTTAAGTATGTCTGAAGCCCTAATCTTCAACTGGTGATACCCCGATCTCAAGTCAATCTTGAGAACACCGTAGCACCCTGAAGCTAATCAAATAAATAATTAATGCATGAAATAGCTACTTTTTCTTGACGGTAACCTTGTTCAGCTGCTGGTAGTAAATACACATTCTTATAGAACCATCATTCTTCTTAACAAACAATACTGGTGCACACCAAGGTGACACACTAGGCCTGAGGAACCCCTTATCCAGCAACTCTTGTAACTGTTCCTTCAAATCCGTTGGAGAGATATGATATGGATGAATATAGATAGGCCGTGTTCCTGGTGCCAAATCAATGTCGAAATCAATATCCTTATAGGATGGCATGCCCGGTAGTTCTGCAAGAAACACATTCAGAAACTCCCTCACTACTAGAACTGACTCAACATCACGAGTATTACCACTAATATCTCTGGCAAATTCTAAATACGCCAAACACCCTTTCTCAACTATCCATTGAGCCTTCAAAAATGAGATCATTCTTCTTGGAGTGCAACCAAGAGAACCCTTCCACTCCAACCTCGGCAACCCCAGCATAGCCAACGTCACGATCTTAGAGTGATAATCAAGAATATCATAGTACATAGAACACCAATCCATAACCAGGATCAAATCAAAATCAACCATATTTAACAACAGAGAGTCCATCCTCGTCTCAAAATCATAAATAGTGACCACACAGGACCGATAAACTCGATCCACCATAATAGAATCCCCAACCAGTGTAGATACATGAACTTGGGTAACAAACAAATCACGTGGCATATCTAGACAAGAAGCAAAGTGTGATGACACATATGAATTAGTTGAACCAGGATCAAACAATACTGAAGCATTCCGGTGGCACATAGAAATAATACATTTAATAACAGCATTAGAAGCAACAACCTCGGTCCTCCCCAGAAATGCAAAGTATCTGGTCTGACCGCCAGTGGACTAAGCTCGCTCTCTAGGACGACCACATCCTGGATGACCTCCATCCCGAGTTGGCTGAGCGGGTTGTGTAGCAACAGGTGCGGAATCATAGTTTGACCTCTCTGTTGCACTGGACCTCTTCGAAGACGAGGGTAGCATTTCTTTACATGCCCAGGCCTCCACACGTATAGAAATCTCTGACAAAAAATGACTGCTAGGCCTAAGTCAGACCCCGTGAAACAGAATACCCACTAAAAGAACTTGGTACATATGAACTCTGAACGAATGGAGTGCAATGAGAACTCTACACTAGAAGTGCACTAAATGAAGACTACACGGAAGCTCCTCGATTGGGTGGCGGTGCATGGTAAGATGGCTTGCTAGAATAGGCTCCCCCAAATCGACCTCGGCCTCCAGATAAGGCACCAGTAAATCCACCTGAATGTTGGGATCTCTTGTCGCTACCGTGCATCATCTCTCTAGTGTTGATGTGAATGCACTCAATACGTCGCACTATTTCTACGACCTGGTAAAATAAAGTCCCGGACTCTAACTTTCTAGCCACAACAATGAGAATATGATGATGAAGACACTCATTGAATATCCTCACTCTCTCTTCCTCAGTGGGAATCAAAATAGTAGCATGACAGGAGATCTCTAAACCTCATCTCATACTCCATAACTAACATCAGACCCTGCTAAAGGTACTCGAACTACCTCCGCAGCTTCTCTTTCCTAGTGTGGGGAACAAAATGCTCCAAAAGTACCCTAGAGAAATGAGCCCAGGTAATAGGAGGTGATCCTACTGGTCTGCCCAACTCATAAACCTGCCACTACCTCTTGGATGGACCCTGCATCTAGAAGGCGGTGAAGTCAACTCATTGGACTCGACTAGTCCTAAATTGCGTAGCATCTCATGACAACGATCCAAAAACCCCTGGGCATCCTCTGAAGTTGTGCCACTGAAGTGAGGATGATTCAACTTGGTGAACTTATCTAGCCTCTTCAGCTCATCTGCTCACACCGCGGGCCTATCCTTAGGCTTCACAACAATAATAGACTGAATTCCCCCAACTAGTAACACTCTGTTGGGTCTGATGACCATGGGCCACCTGCTCTGGGGTATGAGTAGTTTGAGTCTATGCTCCGCCACTGCCTAGGAAGAAGCTGGTACAGTAGGTAATGTCCCGGCCCAAGCCAAACTCTCGAACAAACCAACCATGCGGACCAAATCATCCAGAATAACTGGTGCAACAAGTAAACTTTGGGAAATTTGAGCTGGCATCTCCGGCTCAAAAAATTATCATGAACCTGCTCTTCAATAGGAGCTACTGGTGGCTCTACATCAGCTGCTCCAGCAGGGGCTCTAGCTGCGGCATGTACTCCACCTCTACCTCTGCCTCAGCCCCCACTCCTCATAGCCTGGCCTGGGGTACCGCTGCTCGGTTGAACTAGATGAACGCATCCTCACCATCTGTGCAGAATTGGAAAAGAACAATTCAAACTTAGGGATAAACAAATCTTCACGATAGACAATGAAAGAAAGAGAAGTTTCCCAACAACCCCTTAGCCTCTCGAAGATAAGTATAGACGTCTTCGTACAACTCCGCAAGACTCTACTAAACTTGCCCGCATCCTAGCAACCTAGTGCTATGAGACCAACTTGTCACGACCAAAAATTCTACAGGGGCCATGATGGCGCCTAACACTGCTTGCTAGGCAAGCCAACAACCAATGTGCATAACTAAACTTAAATTACAGCATTAAATACTCTCAAATGCGGCATAAGATAAATAAGTGAAAACCATACCAAAATCTAGGGTAGTTGAGTACACGAGCTCTATAGAGTAATAAGTACAAGATCTGATTAAAACATAATATTGTTCGAACGACTAACAATAATAGCATGGAATAGGAAAAAGGATTTTAAGGCCTGCAAACGGACAACAGTGCTACCTCGGAGTCTCCAATAGGAATAGATGCCACACTCTAGCAATCACCTCTATCAGGAGCACCTAGATCTGCACAAGAAATGCAGAGTGTAGTATGAGTATAACTGGACCCATGTACTCAATAAATAACAAGCCTAACCACAGACTGAAAGAAGTGACGAGCTTGGCAGGGTCCAATACTCACTTTTGACAACCAACAACAATAATAACATCATAATATTAACAAAGGAAGAGCAACTCAATAATATCAAGTTCAACTTAATCAAACTAAGAGGAAGTAATCATGCTTTCCAAATAACTCAGGCAAGGCATCAAGTTTCCAAGATGTTAAATATCAACTAGCATGAGGAGATTATGACTCTATGTCTGCATAACAAGTATTCATGCAAAATCCAACAATATCACAGTTTAAATCATCAAGTAAAAACAATCTCGACATATACATAGTACCTGGGACGAATACCTCTCGATCTCACACAACCACACTCAGCACTGTACGGGTGCCTGGCATAAGCACCTCTCTAAGCACGTATAAAGTGCTTGCATGCATAGGGCCCAAAGTAACATGGGTTATCACCTAACTTTGGAGGGGCGGATCCTAGCCAAGCGTTGATCGGATCAAATGTCAATGATCATCATATCTCAGCTCAAAATGTGCTAGTGCACACATCACCTCAATATCAATACCATCAGCTTAATATAGGGTCTCACATACGCGTCATCTCACTATCAATATCAACACGGTTCTATGGCCCGAGTTTAGTCATTAATCCACTCAAATCTCAATATACCAACATCTCACAATATCAAAAATTAATATACCGCACAAATTATACCGATTTGTTACAAATCCACTCAAACCCATGTCACACAAGTTAGGAGGCTAAAAACCTATGGGATAACACATAAGAAGTATATAGAGATGGTGATATAACATGTAGATCTAATATCATGACTGAAAAATATGACTATAATTAAGGCAAATAGTTCAACATAGCAAAATAGCCTTATCATGTCTCAAACAGATAAGCGCGTAGCCTAAACATGATTTCTAGCATGAATAATAGCTCAAGTTATCATATGAATAGAGAAAACACGGTAACAAGGAATCATGATAGAAAACTAAGGCTTATAATAGCATAAAGCCTCCACGGATCATGAATAACCACGGTGTACGCATATACACTCGTCACCGTGTACGTATATCACCCCAACATATATCAGATACCATAGCCAATAGGATAAACCAAGCTTAGGCAAGATACTTACCTCAAACAAGCCAAATAAATACTCCACAAATGCCTTTCCACGTGAATTGACCTCCGAACTATGCGAATCTAGTCAATAACGCACCACAGTGTCAAATAATGCTAATGAAAAAATAACGGAGCATAAAGGCTCAATCTTTAATAAAATATACAAAGTCAACCAAAAAATTAACCCGAGATAGCTCCTCAGAAACCGGCATAAGTCAAAAATTCCAAACACCCATTTAACCACTGGTCCAAATATACTAGTTTTACCCAAATTCGACTTTAAATTGAGGTTCAAGTCCCAAATAATCAGTCTCCAGAACTCTAGCACAAAAACCCCAATTTCTCCCTTAGGCTTTATCAACAAAAGCCAAAACCAAAGATAGAATCACGAGTAATAATCAAATTCGAGTTAGGAACACATACCCTACCTAAGTGGGTGAAATCCCCTAAAAATCTCCCCAATCCAATGTTCTCAATCTCAAAATATGACAAATGAAGCCAAACCCTTGATTATAATATTGTGCCCAGCGAATACTACTTATACAGATCCAACTGTCGTATATGCGACACTGCATCATTGAAAAAACCCTCGCAGATGCAGAGCCCACTTAAACTGCCGATCTACCGCTTCAGCGAATTATCTACTTATGCGAATCCACTCCTGCGAGCAAAACATCGCATTTTTGTAAGCGCATCTGCGTACTGACTTTTGCATCTGCGGACACCTCTGCCTAGGCCCGATTTTGCTTCTATAGACTCCTTCTCACAGTTGCGACCTCACACCTTCGGCCAAAGTTTCGTAGGTGCGACACACCAGAACCATTTCTGCTAACTTCTCCCAAATGATCCAAAATCAATCCGAAACACTTCCAAAACCCTAGGACCCCATCCAATCATGCCAGCAAGTCCTAATATATCACCCCTAACTTGTGCGAAGGCTCCAAACACTATAATTAGCATAAAAACAAGAACCTTTGATGAATATTAATCTCATAAGTTCATAAACTTCCAACATCAAACCAAGTGTCCGATTCAAGCCTAACCAACCCAAAATAACCCAAACTTTGCGTACAAGTTTAAAATGACAAAATAGATCTATTCCAATTCTCGGAATAACAATCCGGACCCAATAACATCATAGTCATCTCCCGGTCAAACTTATGAACTTTTCAAACCTTCAAATTACCAACTTCCAACAATTTAAGCTAAATCAACCCAGGAACCTCTAAACCCAAATCCATATATACCCCTAAGTCCAAAATCACCGAAAGAACCTATTGAACCCATCAAAACACATATCCGAGGTCGTTTACTCAAAAATCAAACCTTGGTTAACTCTTGTAACTTAAGCTTCCAACAATAGAACTAAGTGCCCCAATCACTCAAAAACCTTCCCCGCAAGTCACAGACAATAAATAAACATACGGGAATCATCGAATAGAGGTAACTAGACTCAAATACACAAAACGAGTGGACGGGTCGGTACATTACCCATAATCCCACGATTCCAAATATATAATCAGATTTCAAATCGAGGTCTAATTTCATAATCAAAACCCACAAAGTCACTCTCATAAGGTCATACCAAAAACCCCTACTTGTATACTTTAAATCCTTGTTTTAGGGGTTAAATACACATGTAGAATCTTGAAATATAATCGCAAATGAGCATAAATTACTTATCCTCTTGCCTTGTGTGCAAATCCTCTAGCAAAATCGCCCTTCTCCAAGTCTAGAGTTCAAAATATGAGAAAATGGGCAAATCTTGAAATCTCAGCTTAAATAGTCTGCCCAGGTATACCCTTCGCAATTGCGATTCCAATGCTCCACGATCGCAAAGCACAAAATGTTGCTACCACACAAGCCCTTCTATGCGATCGTGATAGGGCCCACGTGGTCGCGGAAGCCAACAGCCTAACCCTCCGCGAATGCGAGATAACCATCGCAAATGTGAAAACCAACTCCCCTGGCTAGTCTCTTCCTATTAGCGAATGTGGACCAATCCACGCCAACACGATGAGCGTGCCCGCAAGCATATGCGATTGTTACCTTTAGTTCACAAATGTGATTCACAAAGCCCAACCGGCGAAATCCTTCTCCGCGACAGCAAACTACTGCAACGCACCAGCAAAGAGTTGCTTCAAACTCAAACAAAATAGTCTAAAACCACCCGGAATCACACCCGAGCCGCAAGGACCCCTTCCGACCATTCAGAAAAGTTTATACACTTCCTACAAAATTGTCTGAGGGCTTGAAACATTGAAAATAACCAGAAAACCAAGAATCAAAAATCAAATCTATCTCTTAACTTTCAAACATTTCAATAACGCGTCCAAATCACACTTAGACATTCCGTATTACAACAAAACTTTGCACACAAGTTCATATCAATCACTAAGACTTATCCGAGGTCTCAAAACCACAATCAGACTCAATAATACCAAAGTTAACTTCTAGTATACCTTATGAACTCTCTAATTTTTAATTGTCAACTTTTGACAAATAGAGTCAAAATATTCTATGAACATCCTAAATTAAATTAGAACATACATCCAAGTCTAAGATCAGCATACGAACCCACTGAAACCATCAAATCTTGATTCTGAGGTCGTTTACTCAAAAGTCAAACCTAGGTCAACTCTTCCAGCTTAAAGCTTCCAAATTGTGGATTACTCTTTCAAACCACTCTCAAACCTCTCGGAAATCAAAACCAGCCTTGATAGCAAATCATAATGCATCATATAAAGCTAGTAGAAGTCACAAACCACTGAACAAAATGCTAAAGCTCTAAACGACTGATCGGGTCATTACATTCTCATCCTCTTAAGCATACATTCATCCTTAAATGTGCCAAGAATAATTTCAAATCCATCAATAACTTATAAGCTCCTCATACACACACATCCATGGGTGATCCCATGCCAGCTAAATCCATATACTTCCATCAACACATTCCTGACTGAAGATTCTTCCTTCAACCTTAGCCTATAATCCTTTGAACCAAATTTTAATACCAGAAACTTCCTCTAAGATCCGATGTTTTTGTGTGTGTGTGTGTGTGTGTATACATACACACACACACACTATATTAATCCCCATAAGCTGCATCAAGTCATAAATGTACCTCTAAGATGTAACCACATGGTTCCCGTAACTTATATTCCCATAGAAATATCTTCTAACATTAATAAATTTTCATAGGTCATGTGTTCGAGCCATAGAATCAGCCATTAATACCTATAAATGGATAAACTTCCTATATCACATCCTATAGGGGTGCGGCCCTTCCTCAGACACTGCATAAATGCAGGATGCTTCGAGCATCGTGCTGCCCTACCAAATCCGGTACCATTAATATACCTCATATTAAATAAAACCTTGTTCTACACCTTTACGACATGACTAATAATGAAAGAAATATGTAGCAACTCATAACCGCCCATTTATCAAAAAGTCATATAGTTCTCTTGCCCGGCAAGAACCATTGACAAATTCTAAGCTGACTAATGAAAGTCTTCTTCAAAACATACCTTATCCAAATTTGGCTGCACTAATTCTAGGCCAAATAACCTCATCTCACCTAGTACAAGATGCTCTACCGACAGGCCACACCAAATGCCACCTAGAACCTTATACGACTCGATCCATGCGCCAAATAGTCAACAACTAAAATATGACCAATACTGGAAAGAGAACCAAATAAGAGAACTATCCCATATGTTTAAAAAATATAACAACAAAAGAATCACGCTATTAAACCCTCTCACAAAGGTGAAACAAAACACACAAAATAAACATAAAGAATCATATCCAATATAATATCGTTTCTTCATGCAACCCAATCCGACATCATTACGTTGTAGCATGCAACCTGATCCAACATAACATACTCATGGAAATACCTACCAAACCACAATCCTCATACTGACCAAACATATATGTATCAACAACAAGTACATAAAGTGCATACATATAGCCATAGGGAGACGGATAACATAATATGCTACGGAAAAGGTAAGCATGACTAAGGTGCAAAAGCAAATCAACATTTCAAGAGTCATCTCGCCCATATATTGCCACATGGCCTAAACAGAACCATAACATGCGTGTTAGTCATCTCATAAACCATCATAGAATAAGAGAGTAACGCATGAAATAGATTAGGGAATGAATTAGATCAATCCTACTCGATGGTTCATTTATGGTAATTGCTGCACTGAGCAGGCAAATCCAATCTAGTATAAAACATTCTCATTAGGTCTATGATAGACCCCAAAATTGATTCAAACCATTCAGAAATAGGCAAATAGCCTTCCAAAAATCTACAATGGCCCTATCCATGACACATAAAATTAGTCGTCTAACCCTCAACAGACTTTCATAGTCCATAACCAAAGGGATAGTCTGCCTCTAAGAACATCAAATCTCTAAACCTTAAGAATACAAAAATCTCCATACCTGATCACTAGCTTTATCGCTTAAATGACTACCACACCATGCATACATAATAACTTTATGACAAATACTCCTATAAATCTTCCTCGTCAAGTAGCAAAACATGAACATCAGTGATTACCAACCATGTGATTTCTGTAGACTATTCAAGCATCCACAAATACACATGCGTCTTTTACAACATACACCCTTATGAAGCGATACAAGATAGTGCTAGCATTCTCTTAAGCATCTGAAATCTCTCAGGCTGTCTAGAACTCATGGACTTCCTTTTGAAACTGAACCGCAACCTGGTCTTTTAAATCCCAATCCCACACGGCTCACCGCATCTATCATGCTATTGCATGAAAAATATGAGAATCCCATTATCAACTCTGAGTCACAAGCAGGATGCCCTCCTCATAAATACTCAATCTACCAGAACCCTTCCACATAACTCAATTCAGGAGAGAATCATAACATGCAACAACCTTTTCATACCCGTAGAAGACATCAACCTTAATTCGTCGTTAAAACCATTGTAAACTCTTCAAAACCTATTTGCACATGATCAAGACATCAGGACTGGATCCTTCTAATCAACCAAGTCTCCCCGCCCGCCAAGTCCAAAAGTCCAATCACAAAAGTGCCTGTGATGCCATATCATACAACGGGAATTGATTATTTTTTTACCATGCCGATCTAAGTCGCTGCTATACTGATCCCACTCCTTTAAATTACTCACGACTTGCATTCAAGGAAACACTTCTATTTCCTAGTACCCTATGATCCTCAACCAAAACTCATCTCATGTGATCCCAACATAAAACTACGTCATCCTAAGACTATAAGCCACTTTATCCCTTTTCATCCACCCAAGAGTGCCTTGAACCAAAATGCTCGCTCTGAAGAGACATTCCATGAATCCGAAGCAGTTTCTTCCATCTCTCAAACACTGCATCACAGAACCAATAATGATACAGAAATACTCCAAGTCTCTTTAAAAACCAACGCAAATCTCAAATTCTTAGCCCTACAATGAATCCGGAAATCCTTAGTTATCACTCTTGGATCTTGAACCCACTAGAACCTTTCCCGAGAGTCACCCACACTGTCCTAGTCCGGAATGCATAGCCAAACATGCCAAATACTATTTCTCCGTTAGCATATGAATACACCAAAAAGAAGTAACCTCGTCCTCAAGAAACCACATGAAATCCTTTCCCCTTGAATATTACATCCACAAAGAATATCAAATTTGAGTCATTACACAACCTCCATATATCAATAAGGTGTAATATATAGTAAATTCCTTGCTCGAATCATCCTCGAATCATCCTTCTCAAGTCATAACTAATCCTCAAGCATACCTTAGTCTTGAAACTACAACAACACATAACCATGTGATCCAATCATCAATGGTAGACTCCCCCACTTGGCCTTAAGCCGCAATCACATCACCCAAAAACCTACAATGACATCTCCTCCATATCCACCATGATCTTGCATTGTTACTCGGCCAAATTTCACATAAGCTCCTGTTGCACTAACCATAAAGCATCCCAAATTATCCATCCAAATGCACACTCAACCTAGTGAAAGTCATGGCATCCTCCTTAAGTGATCTAGACACACATCGTAGAGCATACATCCCACTGGATAGAAGGTAAAACCCTTCATAGGAACCTCATAGGAAATTGAACTACCTCCAACCTTCTCTCAGGAGATAGCCCACCTGTTTCCCCTCATATTAGCATATTTCTGTGACCTTGCCATGGGTACCAACTATGTAATCAATTGATTCTCCTGCGTCTACATCATCCAACGACTGTAAGAATCTCTTTTATTCAACCAATAAACAACTGAAAAGTCCATCAACCTCCAAAACTCAAGATTGTATTGCTGACCACGATGATAATCAAGCAATCATATTGCGTTTGTATCTTAAGCAAACCCCTGTCGTCATATTTGAACTCTCTAAATATAAGAAGTTATCACCAGAATGAAATGTACAGACTTAGTCAGTTGTCCACAGTGACCCAACTTGCATCAATCTTTCTCAAGGTCTGTGGCAACTGAACAACAAAATCTATAATGATACACTTTCACTTCCACTCCAGTATAGCCATCTTTCGAGGAAAATCACCCGATCTTTGATGGTCATACTGACTTGCTGACAATTCCAATATCACAAGACTTGTCTAATAATGTTTCTACCACCAATAATGTTTCTTTAATTCACGATGCATCTTCATGGCACTTCGATGAATAGAATACCTCTAACTATGAGCCTCTTCATGAACCAACTCCTTCAAACCATTCACATTAGGAACTCAATTCCGACCCCGAAGTTGCAATATGCCATCATCATCAATGATCGCATACTTAGCACCAACTCATAACAGCATGTCCTAAAGGACAAGCAAATGAGGATTATTATACCAATGAGCCTTGATGCGCTCAAACAAAGACGATCGTGTAATCATGCAAGAAAAAAGTCTACTCGGCTCAGAAATATCCAATCTCACCACACTATTAGCCAAGGCCTGCACACCCATAGCCAAATGCCTCTCCTTCTCTGGGATGGATGCTAAACTACGCATACTCTCTTTTGTCTCAAATTCAAATCCTCCAGCTTGAACTTGTTGAAGACTTCAATGATTAGTATAAACCTCACATGACACACTACATGAACAGTTCCTCCAAATTTTAAGTACAGGAACAACAGCTGTCAATTCCAAATCATGAACCGAATATTTCTTCTCATAAGACTTCAACTTTCATGACTATTAAGCATTAAAATCACGCCAAGGCAAATGCGTGAAGCATCACAATATACTGTATATGACTCTGAACATATGGGAAACACCAGCAATGGGAGAGTAGTCAAAGAAGTCTTGAGCTTCTAAAAGCTCTCTTCACACTCAGCCATCTAAAAAGAATACCTATCTGAGTCAACTTGGCCAATGGGTTTGCAATAGATGGAAATCCCTCCACAAAGCAACGATAGTAAGCATGTCCTTATAACATAGGGGAAAATCATCCCATACTACATTTGCAGCAGCATTACAAATCACGGAGCTCAACTAATATCGAGTACTTAGCATCGTATACGAATAAATAGGAAGGAACGGAAGATATAGGCTTCAAGCTGAAATAAAGTCGTACAATAAGGAATTAAAGAAAGGGGAAAGTTCCTAAAGCCTTATAGCCTCTCATGGATAGATATGGAGGTCTCTGTATCGATCCACAAGACGTTACTAGACCTGATCTTGACTTGTGAAATCCTTACAACCTAGAGCATTGATACCAACTTGTCACGATCCAAAATCCCATCATAGGCCGTGATGGCGTCTAACTTGCTTACTAGACAAGCCAACACTCATCAACAATATTAGAATCCAAGTATTAAGTCATTAATAGGGATATGAAATAGATATAAAAGCGGAACAAGTCTCAAAATATCATTATGATATACATAAATCAAGATAGGGTTGACACACGACCATAACCCAAGACTTGGTGTTACATTGTCACAAGAATCTAATAAGAGTAATAGTCACAACTGTACGATAACATCTGCCTAGAAAGAAGATAAATAGATAGAGAAAGATAAGTAGAGAAAGGGGACTCCATATGCTGTAGATTGAATCAAGTAAGGCAGCTCAGCACCAGTGTCTTACAAACACTCCTACTCCGCTGGATGGGTACCACTTGGACCTGCCTAAGAGCCTGCAAACAAATATGCAGAAGTGTAGTATAAGTACAAAATTATGATACTCAGTAAGTATCAAGTCTAGCCTCGAAGAAGTAATGGAGATGGGTCGACACTGACACTTACTAACAGTCCTAATCAAGTAAACGCATAAATAAGATACGAAGTAAAGTATGGTAACATATAATAGGTATACAAAGCCTAGAGGTACAATGATATGGAATTTAGGCATGCTTTGCAGATAACGAGAGAGATCTACCAGTATTTATAAAAAAGCCACTGCATGAATCTAAGATATATAAATATGCATGGTTAGGATCCCTTCACACTACCTTACAGCACAAATCTATGTGTCTGATACATGTCACAGTCCAAACCAAGCACCAAATCCGAGTGCCTACGCTCATAGGGCCTAAGGTAACATGGGTAATAACCTGACTCTAGAGGGACATATCCATATTCAGGCGTTGATCCTTTTATAATAATAATCAGTAACCCATAATTAATATCCGCTCATAGTTTCCTTAGTGCCAAAAACCTCAATCTTTCTAAATATCTAACTTTCCAACTCATGCATATGTATATAAAATAATAATTAAGAGGTATCAGAATATAACAATAGAAATGCAGATAAAAGCTCATATCGCTAAAGTAGCTATGGATATTCATGTAGTTCAGTTTATCACAATATTTCCATAAGCTATTTAAATTTTTAGACTCTAGTCATAACATTTAACATGAAATCAAGCAACTTAACCACCAAATCATGAGTCAAATAAGACAAATGTATGACTATGACATAATAAGAAAGCTCAACATGGCGAAATAATATCTAATGCCCAACTTGACAAGTCATAAACTTAAGCATGCTTATAAACCATAATTATGAGTCATCACATAGTCATACAACCAATGAAATATGGATAATAAATTTACATAATCCAAACAAGGCATATTCATAAGTCAAACTCTACGGGATCTGGTCATAACTTAGCTACTACACACTCATCATCTCGCATATACGTAGCTCCTAAATCGACTAACAAGTAGCAAATAGATCACCTATAAGAAGAATTCCCTCTTACAAGGTCCGCAAGGTACTCGCCTCTTTTCGGCAAGCTTCAATCAATAGCAACCAACTTTTATTTTTCAAATCCAACACCAAATGGCTCAAATCTAATCAAATAGTACTTAAATGAGTCAATACAAGCTTTAGGAATTGATTCTATAACAAAGAAATTAATCAATAACCCAAAATCAAAAAGTCAACCTCGGCTTTACGGCCGAAATCCGAAATTGATCATAGATATTGCTCGAGCATAACTCCTTAATTTTAAAATATGATTAGATTCCAAATCAAGGTCCAATTTTATAATCCAAATACCCACAATTAATTTCTTAGGTTCTTACCAAAAATTCCAATTACTACACTTTAAATCCTTATTTTAGGGGTTAAAGTTCCATGTAGATTCTTGAAATATTATCATAGATGAGTAGAAATTACTTACCGTCTTGCCTTGTGTGAAAATCCTCTTGTAAAATCGCTCATCTCCAAGTATAGGATTCAAAATATGAGAGAATAAGCAAAAATCCTGAAATCTCAGATTAAATAGTTTGCCCAGGTATACCATTCGCGATCGCGATCGAATGCTCCGCGATCGTGAAGCATTGGATCGCGATCGGTGAAGCACATAATTGCTGCCAAACAAGCCCTTCTACATGTGAGTTACCCGTCTCCGAGTCATTCTCTTCCTCTCAGGACCAGTCTCTTCCTCTCGGCGAACGCGGACCTCTCCATATGAACGCGATGACTGCCTGTCCACAAGCCTATATGATTGTGACCTTCATTCCACGAACATGATGCACGAAGTCCAACCGGCCAAATCCTTCTCCATGATCGTGAGACTTTGTCACGATTGTGAAGCACCGCACCACACCACCAATCAGTTGGTCTAACTCAATCAAAATGGTCTGGAACACTCCCGAATCACACCCGAGCTCCCTAGGATCCCGTCCAATCATTCCAAAATGTTCATATACTGCCTACATACTTTTCCCAAGGCTCGAAACATAAAAAATAATCATAAAATGAAGAATCGAAGATCAAATCCATCTCTTAACTTTCAAACATTTCAATTTCGCCAAATGCATCCAAAATCACGCTTAGACAGTCTCGATTACAACCAAACTTTGCATACAAGTTCATATCAACCATTAGGACCTATCTATGGTCTCAAAATCATAATCGAAGTCTGATAACACCAAAGTCTACTTTCGGTCAAACCTATAATCTTCAATTTTTCAAATTGCCAACTTTCGACAAACAGAGTCAAAATCTGATAGGAACATCCAAAATTAAATTCGAACATACGTCTAAGTCCAAAATTACCATACAATCTATTGAAATTACCAAATCTTGATTCTGAAGTTGTTCACCCAAAAGTCAAACCTACATCAACTCTTCCAACTTAAAACTTTAAATTTGAGAATTGCTCTTCCAAACCACTCTCGAACCACTCGGGAATCAAAACTAACCATACTCGCAAGCCATAATGCATCATATGAACTGCTCAAGGTCTCAAACCACCAAATGAAATACTAAAGCTCAAAACGACCGATCAGATCATTATTGAATTCGAATTGAGCTTGTTATCATATCGAGCCGAGTCGAGTCGAGTCCAATCCAGCTTGATGTAAGTTCGAATCGACAAGCCCATGTAGTGTCTTTAATGTCTAGTCACAAGCGTAGTACAACACCATTAGAAAAAAAATAAAAATCATAATACATTAGTTGATAAGAAATATAAGTATTACTTCTTTAAATTGATAATTGCATTCTACCGTGACTGAATTGTATATAATTAGTTGAAATTGGAACTTAAACGTTAAGTTTAATTGATGAATTTTGTTTTAAAGTTATCATTACATGATTAAAGCGAGCTAACCGAACTGAATCGTGTTTGGTTCGATCAATCCTGAGCGTGATTGAGCAGAGATTTGACCGAGTTTTAACCAAGACTATTTGAGCCGAGTCGAGCCAAAATTGGTTTAAAATGAATCAAGTCGAACCAGGCTATAATCAAGTCAGCACGGCTCGTAGCCCAGACCTACTTATCAAGTGGTGTCATTTAAAGTGCATCTGAATAGTAACGTGGACCCTTCTTTTTTATATAAGTTAACATGTTGTATGGGGTCGGATACGACCGAGCACATAAGAAACACCGGTCTTGGGCTACAATTATCGGTATAACTTGACATCGGTCTCCTACAGATAGAGGCCGGTATTTCGAGAAGGGAAGTTCGACGTCAGGCGTCATCGAGATAAAGTTCAAAGCCAAGGTATTCAAGATAAGGTTGTCGAGAACGGTCTGGGTAAAGCATCTTATGGTAAAAATATCAGATTCGCATAACGGAAGAACCGGAAATCTCGTGACTTCTGAATATCTCAGCGGGAATCACGGCCCAAATCAGCAAGGACGTTGAACCCAATAATTTTAGGGATCTTTTACCCTGTAATTAGGTTTTTTACCTTGTATATGATTCTTTTCTCTTCCTATATAAAGAATTCAACCCTATTGTATACAGGACAACATACGATCAATATAACAGTTAGCATATTTTGACTATCTACTTCATAAAATATTTGTTTCATTATTGTTCATTCCGTCGCAGCTAGACTACTCAGCTTTGGTGGTTTTTTTGTTTGTTCTTTCATTTATTTAAATCATCCTATATTTTTATTGTTTATTCTTTAATTGTATCAGGCCAAGTCACGTATCCTTAATACCACGTACAAATTCAATTGTTACCCGTAGTTCTGGGTAAACAGTTTGGCACCCACAATGGGGCTAATGATAATAGTGAAGGTTCGATACAAATTTATGCCACGCACACTATTTTACACTTGTTCTTTGCAGAATCTTTGTTTTCAGGATATAACATAGTCATGTCGCACTCACAATCCATGCCTTAGGTCATCAATGACTAGTTCGACCACCAGGGCGAAAACAACAATGTGATACTCAATAATGAAGTTCCAATCGATGCCAACTCTCAAATGGCGGTCGATGTGGATCAGACTTCTGGCCCATCGAACAGTGTCCAGAGAGAACACCGTTCAAGAACTCAAAACAACGAAGGGGACGAGACCAGCCTCAAAATGATATTTGACATGTTACAAGCCCAGCAAGCAGCCATCGCCCAATTGCAATGTCGCACTCAGGTTTCGGACAGGGTTGAAGCCGGTTCTTCTCGAGGAGTTGCCCCCGAAAATGAACCGACCGCAGCACAACCGGACGAAAGTGGATCAGGGACAAATTCTGGAATCATGAAGATGCTCGAGGAGCTGACCAAGCGAGTCGAATCGGGCGAAAAGAAGATTGAAGCCAACGACAAGAAAGTGAAAACATATAATTCGAGGGTGGACCAGATTCCAAGAGCACCCCCGGTGTTGAAAGGCTTAGACTCGAAGAAATTCGTGCAAAAGCCTTTCCCATCAAGCTTTTCCCGAAAAGCTATACCAAAAAAGTTTCGCGTGCCAGAAATCCCCAAGTACAACGGGACATCTGACGCAAATGAACACGTAACGGCATACACATGCACCATAAAGGGGAATAATCTTAAAGATGACGAGATTGAGTCCGTTCTCCTGAAGAAATTTGGGGAGAACTTGTCAAAAGGAGCAATGACTTGGTACTACAACTTGCCCCCGAATTCCATCGATTCCTTTGCCATGCTTGCAGACACCTTCGTCAAAGCTCATGCGGGTGCCATTAAAGTCGAGACACGGAAATCAGACTTATTCAAAGTCAGGCAAAGAGATAGCAAGATGCTGAGGGAACTTGTATCTCGTTTTCAAATTGAACGAATGGACCTACCACCGGTCACCGATGATTGGTCCGTGCAAGCTTTCACTCAAGGGCTCAACGCCCGAAGTTCAACGGCTTCTCAACAGCTTAAGCAGAGCTTGATCGAATACCCGGCTGCTACTTGGGCGGATATACACAATTGGTATCAATCGAAGATCAGGGTCGAAGATGATCAGCTTGGAGCCCCCTTGGGATTCGCCTACCCTATCAGAACTCATGATCGGACTCTAAGAGATAATTACCGAGAGCCAAGGTCGAACAGAGACAGACATCGACCGTATCCTGGCGATCAAAGGGCCATCTTGGGAAGACAAGGGTCCCCGAGACAGGAGAGGAGGAATGATCCTAATCGAAGGAACCGAGGACCGCTACCGAGAAATAACTTCGAAAGAGCCACTGGTCACCGAGAAGCGCCTCGACTGTGCGAATACAACTTCAACGTCGATTCAGCGACTCTCGTATTCGCCATCGGTCGCATTAAAGATACCAAATGGCCTCAGCCGCTGCAATCGAACCCGGCCAAGAGAGACCCCAACTTAATATGTAAGTACCATGGTACACATGGACATAAGACGGAAGATTGTCGACAACTGAGGGAAGAGGTGGCACGGTTGCTCGAAAACGGGCACCTTTGAGAGTTTTTAAACGATCGGGCCAAGAATCATTACGGGAACAGAAAAAGGCCAACGAATCAGTAGGAGCCTCAGCACGCGATCAACATGACAATCAGAGGGGCAGATACGCCCTAAGGCCCGGTGTTGAAGCGTACCAAAATATCTATCACTCGAGAAAAGCGCACTCGGGATTATGCGGCGGAAGAAGCTTTATGCTTCAGCGATAAAGATGCGGAAGGAGTCATACAGCCCCATAACGATGCGTTGGTGATATCAATGCTCGTACACAAAACCCGGGCGAAGCGTGTACTTGTCGATCCCGGTAGTTCAGCCAATATAAATCGATTGTGGGTCATCGAGCAACTCGGATTGACAAACCAGATCATTCCCGAAGTTCGGATCCTCAATGGTTTCAACATAGCATGTGAAATAATCAAAGGGGAAATAATGTTGATAGTGAACACCGCCGGCACTGTTCGAGCAACAAAGTTTTGCATAATCGAAGGCAACATGAGATACAATGCCTTGCTCGGGAGGCCTTGGATTCATGACATCGGAGTTGTACCTTCGACATTGCACCAGATGTTGAAATTCCCATCGGCTGATGGGGTCATAACCGTTTACGGAGAACAACATGCTGCGAGGGAGATGTTCGCAGTGGAATAGATAGTGCCAAAGCCGACCGCTCCTTCCCAGAAGACCCAATAGGAATCACAAACACCACCTTCAACAAACGAGGGTGAGCAGGATCAACTCGATGTTGACAATTATGGGGTTCCCCGGTCACTTATCGGTCCCGATGAATCCAATGCGACCAAATCAACGGTCGAGGAGCTCGAACAGATTTCATTCTGAAGCGACTTGCCTGATCGAAAGGTATACCTGGGTTCGGGCTTAAGCCCCGAGCTCAGGACTAAACTAATTAAATTTCTTTCAGCTAACGAAGATTCTTTTACTTGGTCCCATCTTGACATAACAGGGATATCGCCGGAAATTACAACTCACAAACTGAGCATTGACCCAAAATTTCGGCCGGTCAAGCAAAAGAGGAGGCCTCAGTCCGAGATCAAGCAAGCATTCATCAAGGACGAGATAACTAAACTCTTGAATATAGGGTCCATACAGGAAGTTAAATACCCGGAGTGGCTTGCAAATGTAGTTGTAGTTCCTAAGAAGGGAAATAAGCTACGAAAGTGCATAGATTATAAAGATCTAAACAAGGCATGCCCCAAGGATTCCTTTCCCTTGCCCAACATCGATCGCATGATCGATGCCACCGCTGGCCACGAGACCCTTAGTTTTCTCGCTGCCTACTCTGGTTACAACCAGATACGTGGATAAGGATGATCAAGAAAAAACATCCTTCATCACTAAATGTGGCACTTATTGCTATAACGTGATGCCATTCGGACTGAAAAACGCAGGGGCTACCTACCAACGCCTAGTAAATAAGATTTTTTTTAAAACAACTAGGAGTAACAATGGAAGTTTATATTGATGACATGTTAGTTAAGTCCCTGCAAGCAGAGGACTATTTGAGTCATTTGCAGGAAACATTCGATGTGTTAAAAAGGTACAACATGAAGTTGAACCCAGAAAAGTGTGCATTCGAAGTAGGTTCCGAAAAATTCTTTGGTTTCATGGTCTCAAACCGAGGAATAGAGATCAACCCCGAGAAAATCAGAGCCATCAAAGACATAACGATTGTAGACGGTGTGAAAGCTGTGCAGAAACTGAAAGGTAGGATAGCAGCCCTAGGCCGATTCATCTCGAGGTCATCCGACATGAGCCATCAATTCTTCAACTTGCTGAAAAAGAAGAATGAATTCTCATGGGGTCTAGAAAGTCAGCGCGCATTAGAAGAGCTTAAAAGGTATCTTTCTAGTCCACCTTTGTTGCACACGCTAAAAACGGGTGAGCAATTATACCTTTACCTTGCTGTTTTAGAAGTAGCAGTGAGCGGGGTCCTAGTCCGAGAAGAACAAGGTATGCAATTCCCCATTTACTACGTCAGTAGAATACTAGGTGAGGCCAAAACTAGATACCCACATTTGGAAAAGTTAGCACTCGCTTTATTAAGTGCCTCTAGGAAGCTAAAACCCTATTTCCAATGCCACCCCATATGTGTAGTGACAGCTTATCCCCTTAGGAATATTATGCACAAACCTGAGCTATTAGGTCGATTGGCCAAGTGGGCCATCTAGATAAGTGGATACGATATCGAATATCGGCCTCGAACCTTGATCAAGTCTCAAGTGTTAGCAGATTTTGTCGCCGATTTTACGTCGTCGCTTATTCCCGAAGTTGAGAGAGAACTAATGACCGAATCGGGGACTCCTTCGGGAGTGTGGAATTTGTTCACAGACGGCGCTTGTAATTCGAAAGGATCGAGGCTTGGTATCGTACTTAGACCCCCAACTGGGAACACAATTCGACAGTC
Organism: Nicotiana obtusifolia; assembly: GCA_002018475.1. NCBI lineage: Eukaryota > Viridiplantae > Streptophyta > Magnoliopsida > Solanales > Solanaceae > Nicotiana > Nicotiana obtusifolia. Next base: position 134,177 of record MCJB01001002.1, on the reverse strand, counting down.
TATTAAGACTATAAAATTGACTAACAATGAAGCAGAATATGAGGCTATGATTGCAGGTTTAGAGTTGGTAAAAAACTTGGGAGCAGAGATAATCGAGGCCATATGTGATTCCCTCCTCATAGTCAACCAAGTAAACAGGACATTCGAGGTCAGAGAGGGGCGCAAGCAAAGGTACGTGGACAAGCTTCAGGTCACTCTACATAGGTTTAAAGAATGGACCCTACAACACATACCGCGAGAGCAAAACAGTGAGGCTGATGCCCTCGCCAACTTAGGGTCATCAGTCGAAAATGAAGAGATCGATTCTGAAAAGGTCGTACAACTGTTGAGGTCGGTGGTCGAAGAAGGCCATGCCGACATCAACTCAACAAGCTTAACCTGGGATTGGAGAAACAAATACATAGAATATCTCAATTCAGGTAAGTTGCCATCGGATCCCAAAGAATCAAGAGCGTTACGCCCAAAGGCAGCCCGATTTTGTTTGGCCGGCGACGGAACCCTATACAGAAGAACATTCGGAGGTCCCCTCGCCATATGTCTTGGGCCCGGTGACACCGAATACATCTTAAGGGGCACATGCGGCAATCACTCCGGCTCCGAATCCTTGGTTCGTAAAATAATTTGGGCCGGTTACTATTGGATCGACATGGAGAAAGATACGAAGGAGTTTGTACGCAAATGCAGCAAATGCTAAAGGCATGCACCGATGATTCACCAGCCCGGAGAGACATTGCATTCGGTCCTATCACCATGGCCATTCATGAAGTGGGGAATGGACTTCGTCGGCCCTCTCCCTCGTGCACCAGGTAAAGCTCAATTTATTCTTTTTATGAGTGACTACTTTTCCAAGTGGGTGGAGGCACAGGCTTACGAAAAGGTCAAGGAAAAGGAAGTGATTGACTTCATATGGGACCATATTATTTGCCGGTTTGGGATGCCCTCAGAAATCGTATGCGATAATGGCAAACAATTCATTGGTAGCAAAATAACAAAGTTCTTTGAGGGTAACAAGATCAAAAGAATATTGTCATCTCCGTATCACCCCAGCGGCAACGGTCAAGCCGAGTCAACCAACAAGACTGTAATTCAAAACCTGAAGAAAAGGTTAGCCGACACAAAAGGAAAATGGAGGGAAATGTTACACGAGGTTCTATGGGCATATCGCACAACCGAGAAAACCAGCACCGGGGCCACCCCATTCTCCCTAGTCTACGGTGCTGAAGCACTGATACCTATCGAGGTAGGCGAACCGAGCATCAGGTTCCGAAACACAACCAAAGAATCGAACGTGAAGCTATGAACATCAGCCTGGAACTTCTGGATGAAAGGAGGGAAACGGCCCTTGTTCGGATGGCGGCGCAGAAACAAAAAGTCGAAAGGTATTACAATCTGAGAGCCCATCTCTGATACTTCAACATTGGGTACTTGGTACTCAGAAGAATCACACCCAACGCTCGAGATCCAAATGAAGGAAAACTAGGACCGAACTGGGAAGGGCCCTATACTATCTTGAAGGTCACCGGAAAGGGATCTTACAAGCTCGGAACTATGGATGGCAAGCAGCTGCCAAACAATTGGAACGTGAGCCACCTGAAGCGATATTATTGTTAAGGTAATTTTCATTTTTCCTTCTGTTTGTTGATACTAACATCTACAGGTAGCAAATTGAGAGACCTCAAGCCAGGAAACACAAAACACTAGGACTGAAAGCACGCGTTGCACTCTTTTTTCCTTCGACCGGTTTTGTCCCAAATTGGGTTTTACGGCAAGGTTTTTAATGAGGCAACCAGGAGTCGTGCTAACTTAGATCGGTCGCTCATCGAAGAAACTGATATTTGGTGCACAACTTCGATCGACCTTGAATATCTGGAGATTGCTTGTCTATTTCGAATCTTCGCTTAGCTACTTCAAATTCAAGGGGACTTCACATAGATCGTTAGGAATCAATGTAAGGGTCAAACGGTCGAAAGTACCATGCCCAAATAGATCGATCTGCCCCTGAAGCAAAGTTGTACAAGCGTATGAATGCTAATAAAGCTTCTTTGGCACCGATATTCTGTTTTTGAGCCCAAGGGCCTCTTTGATTTTCATTACATTATCAAAAACTAACATTGTTCAAATGTTTGCGCTAAATTCAGAGGGAAGTAAGACCTATTAAGGCAAACCCCAAGTTTGATTAAAAGGCCAAGGCCGTATCGAGTTAACAAAACTCGAAGGGAAATAAGACCAACTCAGGAAAATCCCAATTTATAAAAAGGCTAAGGCTAAACCAAGCTAAATTCGAGGATGATTGAAACTTGCCAAGGAAAAACCTCGATTCTTTAAAAGGGCTAAGGCCAAATCAAGTCATTGAAGTTCAAAAGGGAACAAAATTTGCTAAGGCATGATCCTGATTTCTTGATAGGCCAAGGCCACATCGAACTAATAAAGTTCGGGGAGAAGCGAAGCGTATTAAGGCAACTCCGAATTCGTAAAAGGCTAAGGCCGAATCGGGTTAAAAACCTGTTAAGACAGATTTAATTCCTTAACGGACTAAGGTCCCCTCGAGGTGTGGGCCTTATTCAATCGGCCATAGAGGAAGAAAAACTATGGTGAAGTAAATCCTAGCTAAGGCAGGAAAATTTGCGAGATATGAAAATTTTAGAACAAAGTCAGACAAAAAAAGGGGAATTCTTTTATATATGTAAATTTAAATATGTTACAAAAAGGTCATATCATTCTACAGGCAGCATCAATCAGAATCATCTTCTTCTTCTTCTTCTTCAGGGAAGGCCCGCCTCCTTGCATCAACTTCGATCTTTGCTACTTTATCGACCTCGGAAGATAGATCGAAGCCTCGAGCTTGTTGCTCCTCGAGGACGGAAAGACGGGTCTGGCACTTAGTGTACTCGACCAAAATCTTTGATTGCTCCTGGGCGGCCTCAGCATCAGTTCTGTATCGAGCTATTAGGTCATCGGCGTCGGCTTTGGACGTGGCAATCTCGGACTTTGCTGATTGCAACTCGTTTACCAGGACATCCCGATCCAGAGTGAGCGCCTCGACTTGGGACTGAAGTGAATCGGTGCTCTTGGTCAGAACTCCAATTTTCTCTTGTGCCTCCGACAGTTGCTCCTCCAAGGGTACTACACGAGCCCGGAGGGTTTCCTTCTCCGAAGTCAATATATCGGCCTTCGTTCTCCATTCATCGATTTTCGTCTTGTCCTCGCTCACTACGGACCGAAGTTGATTTACTCGGTCAATCTGCTGCCCCAACTGGTCGAGTGTTCTATCATTCTCTTTACGCACGAAGTCCAGCTCGGCTCGAAGAGTCGACATCTCCCCCTCGAGCCGTTGGCGCCGTGCCTTTTCTTCCCTTTGACGAAGGAATGCCTCGTGATGAAGCACCGAAGATTGCAAGGTGTGAGGAAAAAATGAAACAGTCAGTATAAGTCTAAGAATAAGATAATGGACACCAAATACAGCCTATGAGGAATTTTACCTTATTTGCCGCCTATTGAGCTTCGTTGAATAAATAGGCCTCGTCCACTGCATCCATTGCAGCCTGATCCTATTCGGTCACCAGACAACGAAGGTGGCTAGCCACGCCTACGGGAGAAGCCGATGCCCTAGCATCTTCGGGAATGGTGAACTTTACTACCCTCTTCCGATCAGGATTGGAGTTTGGAGCGGGAAATCTATTGACTAACTTGAGACCGATAGATACCCCGCTCGTCTCGGCGATAGGACTCCTTCTCAGCACTTCGAGCCCGAATGTATCAGCCGATGGCACTCCATCGAAGAACTCTTCGAAGGCTCCTACCGATACCGGGCCTTTGCTCGGCGTGTTTGTGCTTGCGGCTTGGGCCTCATTAAGGGTTTCCTCCAAAAAGGAGGGAGAATCCATTGTCTCTAGGAGGTCCAAGATTCCTTGTACTGCCTCCCCTGCATCGCCACATACCGCGGTCCTCGCCCCTGCCTCGAGATCCTCTGCTCGAGGGATGCAAGCTTCATCGACCGTTGGCTCGGGGACTGTCCGAGATGGTTCATTATTTAAAGCATTAAGGTTTCTATCTTCCTCGGAGTCGTCGCTCAGCCGAATAGCCAGGTCAGCGATTTTAATCCTGCGAGCTATGCTTTTCTTCTTATCCCTCTTTTTCTCGGGCTCTGAGGGACTGGGGATTTCTTTTCTTTTCTTCTCTCCCTCCTTCTCCTTAACAGGGGAAGGACGAGGAGCCTCTCTATCGGTGGACGTCGGCCTCAATTCGGCATCCTTCGATAGCCCTGAAAAGAAAAGAGGAAGTAAGATATCAGCAGTATCGATCACATATGGCAAGGAATGAGAGCATTATTGAGCTCACCATGATTCTTGGCCTCCCAAAGGCCTTTCGATATTTCACACCAAGCGCGCTCCGAGTAGGTCCTCTGATCTACCACTTTTCGGACCCATTCTCCAAGTGTTGGATCGCGGCCGGCATTTGAGAAACGGCTACACCTTACAAAATATATCAGTAATACATCGAAAGAAGAACAACCGATGGATTTAAGTAGGAAAACTTACGGTTCATGTTCCACTTTTCAGGGAACGGCATGTCTTCTGCAGAGATAATGTCCGAGGTTCTTATTCGAACGAATCGGCTCATCCAACCCCGGTCCTTGTCTTCATCAATGCTCGAAAATGGGGCTTTGCGGGCCTGGCGAGCAAGTTTTATTAGTCCCCCTCAGAAGATTCGGGGACTGTACAGTCGAAGTAAATGGTCAACGGTGAAGGGGTGCCCGTCGACCTTGCTCAAAAAAAAGCGGAAGAGGTGAACTATCCGCCAAACGGAGGGATGAACCTGGCCCAATGTAACATTGTACCTTTTACAATAGGTAACAATTATAGGGTCCAAAGGTCCCGACGTGAAGGGGTAGGTATAGACGCTCAAATAACCCTCCACATGGGTGGTAATCGCCTCATCTGGGGAAGGGACTACCACATCCTTGCCAACCCATTTACACTCCGTCTTCACCCTGTCAAGGATTTTGTTAGTGATCGAACTAATGTACCTAGCGACCGGTTCGCCCCGGCTCGGTACTGAAGAGGCCTTCTCCACTTTGAAGTCGGAGCCAGTCGAGCATCCAACCGGTATGAATGCTTTTAGAGGACGCTCCGCCGAAGTTTCCTCAACAGGGGTAGGCTCAACCTCTTCAGCGGGTTGAGAGGAAGAAGGCTGTTGTTTTGAGGTACGGATTTAGACGTTTTCGCTATTAGAGTAGAAGAGATGGGAGACGAGCAAAGGGAAGTGTATGATAGAAGTTTGCTTGAGGCGCTAAAATGCAGAGAGCAAAAGTAAGAAAATATTCAAACAACGCAAAACCTGGAAATTGAAGAATGGAGGGGCTATTTATACTTTTCAAAAGCGGCGGTTCGAAATACGAGATGGAAAAACATTAATTGGTATTTGCAGAAGTTACAGGGTTTGTCGCCAGCTGGGACACGAAAGGACCCTTTTTGATAATGGCCACGTGCATCATCATGCTGCCGTCATCCATCAGCAGGACGTTTTTAGGTTATCTGATTTGATGCTTCGAACTTCGTGTCATGTTAACAAGTGTGTTCTCACTTAACCTAATCTTGAAAAGCGGCGGCTCATATCGTTTCTTGTCATTACTCTCCAAATAACGAGGGGACTATCTGTATGGGGTCGGATACGACCGAGCACATAAGAAACACCGGTATTGGGCTACAATTATCGGTATAACTTGAGGTCGGTCTCCTACAGATCGAGGCCAGCATTTCGAGAGGGGAAGTTCGAAGTCAGGCGTCACCGGGATAAAGTTCGAAGCCAAGATATTCGAGATAAGGTTGTCGAGACCGGTCTGGGTAAAGCATCTTATGGTAAAAATATCAGATTCGCATAACGGAAGGACCGGAAATCTCGTGAATTGTGAATATCTCGGCGGGAATCACGGCCCAAATCAGCAAGGACGTTGAACCCAATAATTTTAGGGATCTTTTACCCTGTAATTAAGTTTTTTACCTTGTATAGTATTCTTTTCTCTTCCTATATAAAGAATTCAACCCTATTGTATACGGGACAACATACGATCAATATAACAGTTAGCATATTTTGACTATCTACTTCATAAAATATTTGTTTCATTATTGTTCATTCCGTTGCAGCTAGACTACTCAACTTTGGTGGTTTGTTTGTTTGTTCTTTCATTTATTTAAATCAGCCTTTATTTTTATCGTTTATTCTTTAATTGTATCAGGCCAAGTCACGTATCCTTAATACCACGTACAAATTCAATTGTTACCCGTAGTTCAGGGTAAACACATGTGAGAAACAGAATTCACCAAAGGAAGTTTATAATTTCGTCGTTCATATTTCGCACGACTTCCGTTCAAATAGTAATGTGGAGGAAAAATATACACGTAAGAAAGGTGCGCCTTCAAGCTAATTCACGCTGCTATTGAAGGTTGAATATTCATACATTGAATTTTAAATACTGAACATATAATATAGGTGACAAAATTAGCTCATATTAACCTGTTTTAATCCACTCATTTAACACTCGTAACTGAAAATAGTATTCTCTAAACATTATCAAGAAAGATGATATGCGATACTACTGTAACGATATAAGCAACATTGATTCCAAATTCTTGTAAAGCCACCATACCTTATTTATGTATAAATTAATAACAAAATATATATGCTAATAACTTAAGTGCCTAACTTAAAGCAAATTGGCAGCAAGGAATCAGGGAGTACAAATTCATTCCTTTTTACCTCAAGAAAGGAGAAGAGATGATAATTCCATAACATTATAATGGCACCTTATCTTGCTCTGTCGATATATTCTTGTAAACATCATAAAAGGAAGTCATCTGTGTTGAATTTGTTCTCTGTTTGACATTTTCAATTAACTCAAATTTACTTGTTTGGATGCATTTTTAACGTTTTATTGAACTATGCAAAAACTTATGTACTTTTCTTGACTAGCGAAAATAACGAGAAACGATTTTAAGATTAAAATCTTAACTCAGACTCTGTTTAAAACATGAAGGAGTGGTTGAAAATCACATGATTGTTCGTGCTCGTTTGGTATCGCCGGAAATTATATCTTGATGAAATCATTTTTCCGGATTCGATTACTTTAAGTAAAATATATTTCACTAAAAGAGTGAGAATATGACTTTTTATCATTTATGAACGTTTTTATTTTCCTTTATAAGTATCACAATTTTTACTCCAAATCATTTGTTTCAATCTAACATCAAAACTTTTTGTTAACCTTTAATACTCTAATCATCACAAAATATATATATTGCACCTTATATAATTTTCCACATTATATTACTGCCATCATTGACTATATACCCAAAGAAATACCTGGGTAGAAGATATCAAAAAGTTTTTGAGCAAATTGTTTTATTATAATCGTTTTTGAAGAGGATGTATCATGTATGTCATTGTACAAGTTGATAAATAATATACTTTGTCTTTAAACTTACAGTGATTTTCATGATTAACAAACAATTGTGAAAGAACTAGGTCTTTTGGAGAACAATGATCAGAAGCAGGAAGCTGATTCTTAATGCAAGTTGAAGTCTATGAAGGATTTACTTTATGGGCTACGGCAATATGCTAGCTGAAAAAATTCGTGGTCAACAAGGTTTTATTAATATAATTATACTTGCAAGGAAAAAACGCGTGGAAAAATAAAGAAAAGCGTGTGGAGTTAGAAACAAATAAGAAATCGCATGCTAGAGAAATTGTTTTCCTTAACAGAAATATTCTAGGTTTTGGATCATTGATTGAAGAAGGCTTTAGCCGATCCCTCTCCTATATAAAGCATCAAGTTGTTGTTGCTTGAGTTGGAGACTCGCAATGCCATTTCATACAATCACATCAATTACTCTTGGCAAATAACAATTCACATCAAGAAGGTGCTCCTAAGGATTCAAGTTGAGCAGCTGAATAACATGTTCCTGAAGTCAAAGCAGCTATAGTTCTTTAGTTATTTAGATTGAGTCAGTGCTCACTAATTGTAACCAATTTTGCTTATTTATAAATGTAATCATAGGTAAATTAATTCATAAAAGTTTATTTAGCTTTCTAAGCTAGAGTATATAAACTTGAAATGTGATTGGGGCAGTTGCAGGGGTTAAGATACTAGAGCTAGTCCCTTTTGGTTATGAAATGTAATTTAAACCGGTTCTTCAAAGTTAGTAAAATTTTGAGGAAAATCTATGATGGTAGGTCGTGATTTTTACTCCATTGAACAAGGAGATTTTCTATGTAAAATTTCTAGTGTACTTTGATTTCCGCACTTTACTTCAGTTTTGTGTCAAAATGGTTAAGCAAGAAAAGCTCTTTGACACGCAAAAATTAGGTAAAATACCAATTCACCCTTCCTCTTGTGTCTAGGTGTATCCTAAAATAACGATGGTATCTAAGCATGTTCTTTCAAAGTAAGGCTACATCTTGAAAGGATATGAAATAGATGCACCTCCAAGCATTCAAGAAGGATATTCAACCACAAAACCACCACTATTCAATGAAAAGTATTATGGATTGTGAAAAGAAAGGATGCGAGATTTTCTGGAAGGCAAAGATTTAGAACTCCAAGATATTATTCAAAAAAGTTCTACGTTCCCATCAAAAAAGACGATAAGGGTATAATAATCGGCCCTAAACCTGACAGCAGTTTAATGATGAAGATATCAAGGATGTTCAGAAGAATGCCAAGGGGAAAAATGTAACGACCCAGCTAGTCGTTTTGAGAAATTGCATCCAGTTCGACGGCTTGAGTTTAGGAGTAGCTTCATATGATATATTATGACTGCGTGTATGGTCGGTTTTGGTTTTCTAATGGTTCGAAGTAGGTTTCGAAGAGTGATTCTTAACTAGGAAGCTTTAAGTTGGAAGAGTTGACCAAGTTTGACTTTTAAGTATTTTACTTCGGATCGGAGTTTTGATAGTTCCGGTAGGTCTGGATGGTTATTCCGGACTTGGGTGTATGCCTGGATTTGTATTTGTATATTTCTAGAAGATTTCGGCACTATTTGGTGAAAATTGGCAATTTGAAAGTTTGGAGAGTTCACAGGTTTGACCGGAAGTTGACTTTGACGTTATTGGGTTCAGATTATTATTTCGGAAGTTGGAATATGTTCGTTTATTCATTTGGGATTTGTATGCAAAATTTGGGGTTCATTTCGGATTAATTAGGCTTGAATCGAACACTTGATTCAAAAATTTGAAGTTTATGAACTTAATAGATCGATCTTGATCGACGATTCGTGATTTTGACATTATTATGTGTGATTTGAGGCCTCTAGTAGGTCTCCTTTATGTTTTGAAACTTGTTGGTATATTTGGACGGGGTCCTGAGGGGCTTGGGTGAATTTCGGGGTAGTTTTGGACCAATTCGGAGGATGATTACATTATTATTTTCTGCTGTTTTCTGATGCCCCATTTGTTCTTTGCAATCGCGAAGATGAAGTCCTGATTGCGTAGTGTCAGAGGCTGGTGTTCTTCGCATTCACACTATAGGGATCATGTTCGCGGTGGTTGAGGCCTTAAGCCTTCACGTTCGCTTCCATGACTTCGCATTCACGTAGTGTTGAGCTAGGCTGGGCAGTCTTGATGGGTTCTTCTTTGTGTTTGCGAGGGTGTTGCCGCGAAGCATAGTGTAAATTTTGGCAGTGTGAGTTTGTGCTTGGCGAACCTTCGGCTTCTTCTACATCACGAAGGATATCCCTGGAGCATTGTATAGAGTACTTTATTTCAAAGGTTTTGGTCATTTTATCTTATTTTAAGTTATAGAGCTTGGATTTAGGCAATTTTGGAGGCGATTTTCACCACATGGAGTGGGTAAGTATTTTTTACTCGATTTTGATTACATTCCAAGATTCTGTATTTGATTTTTGTATTTGAATGATGATTCTAAAAGAAAAATTGGGAGTTTTTGTCTAAATTTTTCTAAAGTTAAATATTAGATTTTGAACATCGATTCGAAGTTGGATTTGAGCGAAATTAGTATTGTTGGACTCGTATTCGAATGGGTTATCGCATTTTTTGAGTTTTGTCAAGCTTTAACGTGGAGGCCCGAGTTGACCTTTTGGCTAACTTTGAGTAATTGACTAAAGATTCGGCCTTTATCATTTGTGTTTGTTTTCTTTGGCATTATTTGATGTTTTTGAGTTGTTCTTGAGTTGCTTTTCACTAGTTTCGAGTCGTTCGGAGGTTGATTCGTGCGGGATGGCGTTTTTAGAGTATCGGTTGGCTTGCTCGTTATTTAATATGACCTTCTTGAGGTAAGTGGCATATATAAACTTGGAATTAAGGGTAAATATCCCTGAGAACTATGATAATTGAGATGGGTTGGGAGTGACACACGTGCTAGGTAATGGACGGGGTTGCGTGGACCGAGGTCTTCAGATTCCGGGTAGTTCTTAGGATATTATATGACTTGTTTTGCTATCATGCTCATTTGAGTTCTTGTTTTCTCCATCTATGTGACTACGTGGGATATTCATGCTAGAAATCATGCCTAGGCTACCTGCTCAATTGTTTGAGACATGATAGGGCTATTTTCGACATTTTGAGCTATTTGCTATAGCTGTAGTCATACTATATTGTCTTGGTAGTTACATCCGCATGTTATATTTCTGTCTCTGTGCACTTTTAATATATTGTCTCATATGTTATGGTATCCTTGTATGTGACTCCGGTCTGAATTGTATATGAGACATATTATGATATTTCGTGTTAAATAGTTGGATTGAGTTTCTATGAGAGGTCTGCATATTGAGACTTAAGCAGATTGCAGACTGATGTGGGCCATAGAGCCATATTGATATGAATAGGTGGATCGGATTGCACGCCGCAACGATTATATCGATATTGAGGTGATGTGTATGCTAGGCCCCATATTAGGCTAAGCTATACTGATTTGAGGCTATGCGTGCACCAGGCCCCACTAGTTGGCTAAGTGACTATGATTAGCGCTTGGGTAGGATCCACCCCTCTGGTGTCTCTTGCACCCTAGTTTACACTGGTCAAGATATGATTCAACTTGTGGTTTCTCAGTTGTTAATGAAAGAGAGTCACCACCTAATATTTAAAGGTATACTAGGGTACCTATTTAATTACTAAGTCATATTTTTATTAGTCTATTAACCTGTTAGATTATGGGTAAGAGTTCTTGTTCTTCTAAGGGGAAGGAGTTAGGCATCCCTTAAAATCTACCTGAGGTAGCTCCATAGGATTTAGACTAAGTCTGGGATCATTTACTTATAAAAGGCTTTGACTAGTGATAAGGAACGCTGCTTACTATATACCTAAGTATGACATTGATAGAAATAATGCGAGGTCCGAGAGGGATATGATTTTGTGAAGAGATTCATGAGAGATCTTAAAAGAGTCTTGAAATTGGTATGTAAGTGGTCTAGATTTTATAAGTTTATAAAATAGGATTGAATTATGAAAATACTTTTATTTGGGGATGGTTATTTACACAATTCTAAAAGGATATTTTCTAAGAAAGTGTTTCTAGAATTACCTTAGATTCGGAGGATTTTCAAAGAAGAGGGTTATTTACCGAAAATTCCTTAAAGGCGACAATTCTTCGAAGTTCTGATTTTCCTTTTGAAAACAAACCTGAAATCTGATTTTTTCCTTTTCGAAATAGAGCTGATGTTTTACCAAGTTCTGGGCTTGGAAATCTTTAAAAGAAAGAAGGGTAAGTGAAAAACATAGTAATTAGCGAGCAAATTAAAATTAGTGAGTTAAGGGTCTACTTTTAACTAATTTCCATTTGCAATCCTATGTTGTTTAAGGATTACCTAAGCTCATATGATACTAAGGCGTGAAAAAAAGGTATGTGTTCTAATATATGAGTGTCATATACATAAAGATTAAAACAACAATAAAGACATAACAAATACAACTAACATTAAACTAGTAGAAGCAAAATAAATTAACGATGCAATAATAATGATAAAGGAGTTGAGGGAAAGAGGACTGGACTCTGTGATTAGGCCTCAAGAAGGTAGGTCCAGCAGTAAAGAAAAGAAAACACGGCTGACTTTGGACTCCTGGACTATCACGATCCAAAATTCGCTGAAGGTCGTGATGGCGCCTAACACCGCCGTCAGGCAAGCCTACGGTAATTTACCAATTTAATTGCTCATCTTTTTAGTGTTTTGAAATCTTGGTTTTCGATAATTGAACAAAATCAAATAGAATTTACCGAGTAAATGAAAGTATTTACACTATTATAACAAAGAACAACCTCTAGAAACCCCCAAACCCGGTATCACAAGTGCATGCGTATTTTCTTAGGAATATAATAATAATACGGTATTTCTCCCGATTGTAATAAGACTGAATAAAATAAATAATACAATGGAGACCAGATGCATTGTGATGCGCAGCCTGAAATGCAGCTCACATGAAGTCTCTCCAGCAGGTACGCTTATGCGCCAAGGTGGTCATCAATGAACCTGTCAGATCCTGTACATTTAGTGTAGAAGTGCAGCATGAGTACGTAAACCAACGCATACCCAGTAAGCATCTAGCCTAACCCCGGAGAAGTAGTGACGAGGGGTCGACATTGACAGTTACTAAAGGTCCAAGCAATAATATACTAATCCAAAACAGGCATGAAGTACACAATAATAGCAAAGTAAATCTATAAATCTCAAAAGTTTCCAATTATCCCTTTTATAGTATGAATTTTCTCAATTTTGTATTCTATCTTAGTATCTCCGGAAGTTGTTATGTGTCATCATCAAATAAACCTGGAGTACCGAATAAAATGCCGGGCGTCAGTAGAGAGGTTAACTCGTGAATATTCTGTCACGACCCGAAATCCCAACCATGATCGTGATGGCGCCTCTCATGAAGACAAGGCCAGCCAATTAAACTAAAATTAATTTGAACAGTTAAGCAATACGAAAATAATATAAGTATGGTTTAATAACAGTAATTTGCGGAAAAATATAGTGAACCGTCCCGACTACAGTCCGAACTGGGGTGTCAAAAAGTCATGACCAACTAATGAAATCCTAATAAAAAGATTACTATTACAATATCTCTGGCACAATTTTTCGAAGAAAGTGGAAATAACAGTATAAAGAGATACGGGGCTGCGGACGCCAACAACTACCTCGTAGTCTCTGAGTCACTGCCCTGACAGTAGTAGTCAATACCTCGAAGCGGAACCGATAACGCCTGAATCTGCACACATGGTGCAGGGAGTAATGTGAGTACTTCCAATTCAATGAGTAAAAATTATAAATAACAACTGAAGGTAAGAGAACACATAAGGCATACAGCAATCCATAATGAACAGTAAAACATATAAATGTCTCAAATAAATAACATGAAGTAAAGGAAAACAACAATACCAGCACAACAGAATACATTACATAGCATGACTCTCGTGGCGGCGTGCCACCCGATCCCATGGGTACCCTGCGCTCATTGTGGTTAGTGCATACTCCGGGAGGGGCTTCTTACGGCCCAAGCGCAATATCTCGTGACGGCGTATTACCCGATCCATTCACATCACATCTCGTGGCGGCGTGCCACCCGATCCCATTTATATTTATTTGAAAAGTCATTTAATTTTCACAATTGAGTTCAAGAAATGAATCAAATGAGTTAGAAAACAGTGATAAATTACCCCTGAAGGGTTCACATAACCGGCACGACGCTGAAATATGATTGAGTAAACAGTGATAAATACCCCTGAAGGGTTCACATAACCGGCATGAAGCCCAAATATGGCAGTCAACCCAATTCACGATGATATCAAATAAGTTTCAATCAAATATATAGTAAAATCATCAATCGGGATGGACCAAGTCACAATCCCTAGTAGTAAACAACCCCACGCTCATCATCAAGCGCGTGCCTCACCTCAATATAGCACTACGATGTGCAATCCGGGGTTTCAAACCCTCAGAACATTATTTACAATCGTTAATCACCTCAAACCGGCTAAATCCTTAGCTCGCGATGCCTTTGCCCTTCAAATTGGCCTCCACTTGCGTCGAATCTATCCAAATTCAGAACAAATACGTCACAATATATTGAGGGAACAAAGCCCAAGCGAAAACAATCAAAATTAAAGAAATCCCGAAATTAGCAAAATCCGAGCACCGGGCCCACTTCTCAAATTCAGTAATTTCCATCCCAATGAGTTCCTTATCTCCTCACGAGTTCAACCATACAAAATTTATCGAATTACGACATCGGAACGATCTCCAAATCGTAAATCTAAACTTAAGGATTTTCCACAATTTTTCCAATTTAAATCACCAATTAATTGCTAAAAATAGTGATAAACTGAGGTAATTCCTCAAAAATTGAGTTAGGAACACTTACCCCGATGTTTCCCTTGAAAGTCCTCCAAAAAATCCATTCAAGATTAGTTGCAATCCAAGTTCTATAGCTCCAACTATATTCAAGATGGCCAAAATCTCCTCTTTTAAGAATTTGTCCAAGAAAATATCCTTTGGATATAGTTTTGAGGTTGATTTGCTGTGATTTTATGGTGTTTGGAGGTGTTTCTCTTTGTGGGTATCGAAAATGGGTCTTGCATGGCAAATGGGCACTGATTTTCTATTTATAAAGGGGCCAAAAATCGAGACAAAAACACCCCTGTCCGGCCCTATATGCGATCGCATATCTGTCGCAGAACAGATATGCGATCCGCATATTTGACGTAGCCGCCACAAAAGTGGCCCTAGCCTTCACCGCAATTTCAACATGAAGCATGGTTTACGATCCGCATTTCAGGTTTGTGATCGCATTTCAATTGCATTTTTGGCGTTACGTTTTGTTCAGGTTTCTGTCTCAGTTTGCGGTCCGCATTTTAGATATGCGGTCCGCATTCCTACCGCATTTTTGACCTGAACTTTGCCCAGGAACCTTCCTGGGTTTGCGATCTCATTGCGAGATATGTGGTCCACATTTGATATATGCAGTCCGCATTCTCGCATCTGGTTTTTCTGCAACTTTCTTTTCCAATGACGAATTAGTCCGAAACAAGCTCTCAACACCAAATTCGCGTTGGATTCAAGCCTAACGATTTCAAAATCTTCAAAATCGCTCTTTTGATCTAAACCCAACCAAACCAAGTCCGAATGACCGGAAATTTTGCACACAAGTCATAATTTACATATAGAAGCTACAGCAACTTTCGGAATTCCATTCCGACCCTCGGATCAAAATCTCGCCTATCAACCGGAAATCGCCAAAATTCTAACTTGGCCAATTCAAGCCTAATTCTACACGGGATCTTAGAAACCAATTCCGATCACACTCCTATGTCATAAATCACCTCCCGAAGCTAACCGAACCATTGGAACTCACATCCGAACCCTCTAACTCATAAGTCAACATCCAGTTGACTTTTTCAATTTAAAACCTTCTTAAAAGAGACTAAGTGTCTCATTTCTTACCAAATTCACTCCGAACGCAAACTACTCAACTCGATTACATAAAACACGGGTAACGAAGCATAATAAAGCATAAATGGGGAAAATGGAGCGGTAACTCATGAGACGACTAGCTGGGTCGTTACATTCTCCCCCACTTAAACAAACGTTCGTCCTCGAACGAGTCAAGAAACATACCTGAAGTCTCAAATAGGTGAGGGTATCTACTCCGTATCTCCCGCTCGGTTTCCCAGGTAGCCTCCTCCACGGACCGACCTCTCTACTGAACTTTCATTAAAGAAATCTCCTTGGACCTTAACTTCCGAACCTGACGATCCAAAATCGCCACTGGCTCCACCTCATAGGTCAAATTATCATCCAATTGAATCGTACTGAAGTCCAAACTATGAGACGGGTCTCCAATATACTTCCGGAGCATCAAAACATGAAATACTGGGTGCACACTCGACAGACTGGGTGGCAAAGCAAGCTCATAAGCCACCTCCCCAACCCTTCGAAGCACCTCAAAGCAAGCTCATAAGCCACTCAGTTTCCCTTTCTTCCCGAATCTCATAACACCTTTCATGGGCGAAACCTTCAGCAAGACCTTCTCGCCAACCATGTAGGACACATCTCGAACCTTCCTGTCGGCATAACTCTTTTGCCTCGACTGTGCTGTACAGAGCCTCTCCTGGATTATTTTCACCTTCTCTAAAGCATCCTGAACCAAGTCAGTCCCTAATAGCCTAGCTTCGCCGGGCTCGAACCAACCAACCGAGATCTACACCGCCTCCCATACAAAGCCTCATACGGAGCCATTTGAATACTTGACTGATAGCTGTTGTTATAAGCGAACTCTGCAAGAGGCAGAAACTCATCCCATGAGCCTACGAAATCAATAGCGCATGCCCGTAATATGTCCTCCAATATCTGGATGGTATGCTTGGACTGCCCATCCGTTTGAGGATGAAATGCTGTGCTCAATTCCACCTGAGTACCCAACTCCCTCTGCACGGCTTTCCAGAACTGCGAGGTGAACTGAGTACCTCTATCTGAAATGATAGAAACTGGAACACCATGCAGCTGGAAAATCTCTCGGATATAAATCCTCGCCAACCGTTCTGAAGAATAGGTAGTACACACAGGAATGAAGTGCGCGGACTTGGTCAGCCGATCTACAATCACCCAAATAGCATCGAACTTCTTCAAAGTCCGTGGGAATCCAACAACAAAGTCCATAGTGATCCGTTCCCACTTCCACTCGGGAAAAGCTATTTGCTGAAGCGAACCACCCGGCCTCTGATGTTCATACTTTACTTGCTGACAGTTGAGACACCGAGCTACGAATCCCACAATGTCTTTCTTCATTCTTCTCCACCAATAATGTTGTTTCAGGTTCTGATACATCTTGGCGGCACCCGGATGAATGGAACACCGTGAGCTATGGGCTTCCTCCAGAATCAACTCTCGGAGCCCATCCACATTGGGTACACAAATCTGGCACTGCATCCTCAACACTCCATCATTGCTGATGGTCACATCTTTAGCATCATTATGCTGGACTCTGTCCTTAAGGACAAGCAAATGGGCATCGTCATACTGACGCTCCCTGATGCGATCGTATAAGGAAGACCGAGAAACCAGGCAAGCCAATACTCGATTGGATTCCGAGATGTCTAATCTCACAAACCTATTGGCCAAGGTCTGGACATCGACTGCGAGAGGTATCTCTCCAACTGGAATGTATGCCAAGCTCCCCATGCTCACTGCCTTTCGGCTCAAAGCATCGGCCACCACGTTGGCCTTTCCCGGATGGTATAGTATAGTAATATCGTACTCCTTGAGCAATTCTAGGCCATAATCGCTGCCTCAAATTTAGATCCTTCTGCTTGAACAAATGTTGAAGGCTACGATGATCAGTGAACACCTCACAAGATACGCCGTATAAGTAATGCCTCCAAATCTTTAAAGCATGAACTGTGGCAGCTAGCTCCAAATCATGCACGGGGTAGTTCTTCTCATGAGGCTTCAACTGACGAGAAGCATAAGCAATAACTCTACCCTCCTGCATTAGTACACAACCGATCCCAATTCTTGAGGCATCACAATACACGGTATACGAACCTGAGGCTGATGGTAGAACCAATACTGGAGCTGTGGTTAGGGCTGTCTTGAGCTTTTGAAAGCTCTCCTCACACTTGTCCGAACATACAAATGGAACACCCTTCTGGGTCAATTTGGTCAAGGGCGACGCAATGGATGAGAAACCCTGAACAAACCGGCGATAGTAGCCTGCCAACCCAAGAAAGCTACGGATCTTTATGACCGAGGATCGTCTAGGCCAACTCTGGACCGCCTCTATCTTCTTTGGATCAACCTGTATACCCTTGCTGGACACCACGTGTCCCAAGAAAGCCACTGAATTGAGCCAAAACTCGCACTTAGAGAATTTTGCATAAAGCTTCTCCTCCCTCAATCTCTGTAATACAACTCGCAAATGTTCTGCGTGCTCTTCCTGATTACGCGAGTACACCAGAATATCATCAATGAATACCACCACGAAGGAATCCAGATAAGGACGAAATACATTGTTCATTAACTTCATGAACGCTGCTGGGGCATTGGTTAGCCCGAAAGACATAAGAAGAAACTCATAGTGGCCATATCTAGTCCGGAAAGCAGTCTTAAGAATATCTGCATCCTTGATCTTTAACTGGTGATATCCTGAATGGAGATCAATCTTAGAGAACACTCGTGCCCCTTGAAGCTGGTCAAATAAATCATCGATGCGAGGCAAAGGATATTTGTTCTTGATTGTTACCTTGTTCTATTGCCTATAATCGATGCACATTCTCATCGTGTCATCTTTCTTTTTCACAAATAGAACCGGTGCACCCCAAGGTGACACACTAGGCCGAATGAACCCCTTATCTAGGAGTTCCTGAAGTTGCTCTTTCAACTCCTTCAACTCTGCTGGTGCCATATGATACGGTGGAATAGAGATGGGCTGAGTGCCCGGCACTAGGTCAATACCAAAATCAATATCCCTGTCCGGCGGCATGCCCGGTAGGTCTACAGGAAATACATCGGGAAAATCCCGCACAACTGGGACAGAGTCGATGCTTGGAGTCTCAGCTCCAACATCCCTCACAAACGCTAGGTATGCAAGGCAACCCTTCCCAGCCATACGCTGGGCTTTCAAGTAGGATATCACCCTACTAGGAATATAATCAGTCATGCCACGCCACTCGATCCGCGGCACACCCGGCATAGCCAAAGTAACCGTCTTAGCATGACGGTCTAATATAGCACGACATGGAGATAGCCAATCTATGCCCAAAATAACATCAAAATCTACCATGCATAATAGCAATAGATCCACTCGGGTCTTTAGACCCCTAATAGTTACTACACATGACCGATACACACGGTCCACAACAACATTATCGCCCACCGGGGTAGACACATGAACTGGTTAAGCAAGAAACTCCCGGGGCATACCCAAATAATGAGCAAAATATGTTGACACGTACGAATAAGTGGAACCGGGATCAAATAGTACAGAGGCATCTTTATGGCAGACTGAAATAATACTTGTAATAACGGCGTCTGAAGAATTGGCATCTGTCTTGCCTAGAATAGCATAGAATCGAGCCTGGCCACCGCCTGCTCGACCTCCCTCTCTGGGGCAACCTCTGGCTGCCTGTCCTCCTCCCCAAACTGGCTGGGCGGGTTGTAAAGTAACAGGATCAGAAGTCGAGGGTTAACCCCTCTGTTGGAACGATATGGCACCACGATGAGGAAAATACCTCCGTATGTGGCCCTTCTCGCCACACTCATAACAGTTCACTAGTGTTCTAGCAGATGCACTCGGCCTAGAAGGACCCTGGGCTGACGGAGCATGAGCTGGAAGAGCGCTGAGTGATGACTGGCCCTGCTGAAATCGATGATAACCACGACCTGCCGATGCCCCACTATACCCTGGGCGAGCTAACTGAGCAGGCCCGAAGGAACGACCTCTACTTAGCTGAAACTGGCCTCTCGAAGGAGTACCACTGTAACTACTCGATCCTCGAGGCCTCTTGGCCTCCCTTTCCTCTCTCTCCTGACGGCGAACCGTCTCAATTTCACGAGCTATATCAACCACTTCCTCGAAAGTAGCACCCAATACTCTCTCCCTGGTCATAAGAATACGGAGATGATAGTTAAGGCCATCCACAAACCTCCTGATCCTTTCACGATCAGTCGGAACCATCCAGACAGCGTGTCGAGCCAACTTAGAAAATTTTGACTCATATTGCGACACAGTCATATCCCCCTGTAGCAGCCATTTGAACTGTCTACGCAGCTCCTCTCTGCGAGACTGCGGCACATACTTCTCCAAGAAAACAGCGGAGAATTGTTGCCACGTAAGGGGCGTTGCATCAACCGGCCTACGCCTCTCATACGCCTCCCACCAATTAAAGGCAGCTCCCGTGAACTGAAATGTGGTAAATGCCACACCACTAGACTCAAGAATCCCGGCTGTCTGGAGCATTCGCTAACACTTATCAAGAAAACCCTGGGCATCCTCGCCCTCAGCACCACTGAATGACGGAGGCTGGAGTCTGCCAAACCTCTCAAGGCGACGCTGCTCATCATCTGGCATAACTGGTACTATGAATTCCTGAGCTGGTGCAACCGGCTGGGCTGGAGGTGCCCCCGGCATCTGAAGTCCCTGCACTACCTACTTAGGCGTGCGGGCAACTGGAGTCTGATTACCTCCCCCGGCCTGTGAAGTGGCTGCGGCTATGGTGGCTGAAACCGCCTGAGCCAGGCCAATGCAAACAGATAATATCTGAGCCAAGGTCTCCTGAAGACCTGGAATAGCGATAGGCACATCTGGTGCCTGAAGTGGTGCTGCTGGAGCCTGTTCCTGAGCTGGGGCAGCTGGTGGATCGACAGATGTTGCCCTTGCTGCTCTGCCTCTACCACGACCACGACCGCGTCTCCGGCCTCTGGTGGCCTCAGTGGGTGGTATTGGTGGTCATATACCTCGTCTAGCAGTTCGCGGCCTCACCATCTGTGGTAGAACAGGATAGCAGAAGTTTAGTGCCCGGATCCAAAAGTTCGCATGACAAGAATTTCAAGAATATGGAATTTTCCTAGAAAGGTTCCGCAGCCTCTCGAAGATATGTACAAATGTCTCCGTACAGATCCGCGAGACTTAACTAAACTCGCTCATGACTCGTGAGACCTATGAAACCTGGGCTCTGATACCAAGCTTGTCGCGACCTGAAATCCCAACCATGATCGTGATGGAGCCTCTCATGAAGACAAGGGCAGCCAATTAAACTAAAATTCATTTAAACAGTTAAGCAATAGGAAAATAATATAAGTATGGTTTAATAACAGTAATTTGCGGAAAAATATAGTGAACCGTCCCGACTACAGACCGAACTGGGGTGTCACAAAGTCATGAGCAACTAATGAAATCCTAATAACAAGATTACAATTACAATATCTCTGGCACAATTGTTTGAAGAAAGTGGAAATAACAGTATAAAGAGATACGGGGCTGCGGACGCCAACAGTTACCTCATAGTCTCTGAGTCATCGCCCTGACAGTAGTAGTCAATACCCGGAGCGGAACCGATAATGCCTGAATCTGCACACATGGTGCAGGGAGTAATGTGAGTACTTCCAATTCAGTGAGTAAAAATTATAAATAACAACTGAAGGTAAGAGAACACATAAGGCATACATCAATCCATAATGCACAGTAAAACATATAAATGTCTCAAATAAATAACATGAAGTAAAGGAAAACAACAATACCAGCACAATAGAATACATTACATAGCATGACTCTCGTGGCGGCGTGCCACCCGATCCCATGCGCACCCTACGCTCACTGTAAGGAGTGCAGACTCCGGGAGGGGCTTCTTACGGCCCAAGCGCAATATCTCGTGACGGCGTGTCACCCGATCGATTCACATCACATCTCGTGGCGGCGTGCCACCCGATCCCATTTACATCATTTGAAAAGTCATTTAATTTTCAAAACTGAGTTCAAGAAATGAATCAAATAAGTTAGAAAACAGTGATAAATTACCCCTGAAGGGTTCACATAACCGGCATGAAGCCCAAATATGATTGAGTAAAGAGTGATAAATACCCCTGAAGGGTTCACATAACCGGCACGAAGCTCAAATATGGCAGTCAGCCCAATTCACGATCATATCAAATAAGTTTCAATCAAATATATAGTAAAATCATCAATCGGGATGGACCAAGTCACAATCCCTAGTAGTAAACAACCCCACGCTCATCATCGAGCGCGTGCCTTACCTCAATATAGCACTACAATGTGCAATCCGAGGTTTCAAACCCTCATAACATCATTTACAATCATTACTCATCGCAGACCGGCTAAATCCTTAGCCCGCGATGCCTTTGCCCTTCAAATTGGCCTCCACTTGCGTCGAATCTATCCAAATTCAGAACAAATACGTCACAATATGTTGAGGGAACAAAGACCAAGCGAAAACAATCAAAATTAAAGAAATCCCGAAATTAGCAAAACCCGAGCCCCGGGCCCACTTTTCAAAATTCAGTAATTTCCATCCCAACGAGTTCCTTATCTCCTCACAAGTTCAACCATACAAAATTTATTGAATTCCGACATCGGATGGACCTCCAAATCGTAAATCTAAACTTAAGGGTTTTCCACAATTTTCCCAACGTAAATCACTAATTAATTGCTAAAAATAGTGATAAACTGAGGTGATTCCTCAAAAATTGAGTTAGGAACACTTACCCCGATGTTTCCCTAGAAAATCTTCCAAAAAATCCCTTCAAGATTAGTTGCAATCCAAGTTCTATAGCTCCAACTATATTCAAGATGGCCAAAATCCCCTCTTTTAAGAATTTGTCCAAGAAAATCTCCTTTGGATATAGTTTTGAGGTTGATTTGCTGTGATTCTATGGTGTTTGGAGGTGTTTCTCTTTGTGGGTATCGAAAATGGGTCTTGCATGGCAAATGGGCACTGATTTTCTATTTATAAAGGGGCAAAAAATCAAGACAAAAACACCCCTGTCTGGCCCTATATACGATCGCATATCTGTCGCAGAACAGATATGCGGTCCGCATATTTGACGTAGCCGCCGCAAAAGTGGCCCTAGCCTTCACCACAATTTCAACATGAAGCATGGTTTGCGGTCCGCATTTCAGGTTTGTGATCGCATTTCGACCGCATTTTTGGCGTTACGTTTTGTCCAGGTTTCTGTCTCAGTTTGCGGTCTCGATGTCAGATATGCGGTCCGCATTCCTACCGCATTTCTGACCTGAACTTTGCCCGGGAACCTGCCTGGGATTGCGATCTCATTGCGAGATATGCGGTCCGCATTCTCGCATCTGGTTTTTCTGCAACTTTCTTTTCTAACGACGAATTAGTCTGTTTAACCACCCGAAACTCACCCGAGGCCTCCGAAAACTCAAGAAAATATGCCCACATATCCCATAAAATTATTCAAACTTGTTCCAACCATCGAAACGCCCAAAACAACCTCTCAACACCAAATTCGCGTTGGATTCAAGCCTAAGGATTTCAAAATCTTCAAAATCGCTCTTTTGATCTAAACCCAACCAAACCACGTCCGAATGACCTGAAATTTTGCACACAAATCATAAATTACAGATCGAAGCTACAGCAACTTTCGGAATTCCATTCCGACCCTCGGATCAAAATCTCGCCTATCAACCAGAAATTGCCAAAATTCTAACTTCGCCAATTCAAGCCTAATTCTACACGGGATCTCCGAAACCAATTCCGATCACACTTCTAAGTAATAAATCACCTCCCGAAGCTAACCGAACCATCGGAACTCACATCCGAACCATCTAACTCATAAGTCAACATTCGGTTGACTTTTCCAATTTAAACCTTCTTAAAAGAGACTAAGTGTCTCATTTCTTACCAAATTCACTCCGAACGCAAACTACTCAACTCGATTACATAAAACACGGGTAACGAAGCATAATCAAGTAGAAATGGGGAAAACGGAGCAGTAACTCACGAGACGACTAGCTGAGTCGTTACGTATTCGGCCTACAAGCGATATATGCACGATTCTGCCGAGATATTCGGCCAATTCGAAATAATGTGTACACAGCTGAAGGTCGGGCGGCACGAACCATAGATGCATCTATATACTGCCGAGGCGTTCGGCCCGATCCACAAGAAAAGGAAGGAAGTTACTGAATTACGAGACACGTGTTTACAACACCGTACATGAGTACAAAATGGATATAATATTTATCGTTTCTCAATAATTTTCCCACAACTCAAAGTGTTAAGGCTTGATCTAGTATACGTATAATTATTTCTAAATCAATTTCATTTATAACTTCGATTAATTGATGTCAGCAACATGAGTTCAAATATATCAAATATTACGGGATAAAATCCTAAGTCTTCCTGGACATAAATATACTATAGCTACGTACGGACACTTGTCACCTCGTGCGTACGTAGCACCCACGACTAGTTGCACATAATAATAAATATCACCTATGGGGTAGTTTCCCCCTCACAGAGTTAGACAGGATACTTACCTTGCTCCGAAGTTTCATAACCGGCTCCAACGCCACTACAATACCATAAACCGATGCCCGTCGATCCAAAACTATTCAAACAACATGCGAACCAATCAAAAATATACCTAATGCCCATAGTTAATCAATTTAAACAATTTCCAACTCCGCTCGAAAAATCTATAAAATCAACCCTCGGGCCCACGTGCCCCGATTCCAAAAATTTTTGAAGATAAACTTTATCCATAACACCACAAACTCAAATATATATTGTTTTCAAATACCATGTCCAATTTCGTGGTAAAAATCCAAAAATACCAATTTCTAGGTTTCTTTCAAAATATCACAATTTCTAACAAATTTCATGCTTGAATCCTTATAAAAACTATGTATTTAACTCACTATGTGAAGAAATCACTAACCCCATTATAGTTGATGAAGATGGCACTCCAAAAGTGCTCTAAAATCGGCTCCCATGAACGAAATGAGATGAAAATGGGCCAAACCCCCGTTTTTATAAAAACTTCACTGCCTAGACGACTTTTCGCATCTACGTTCAATTGATTGCTTTTACGGTTCTCCTTGTGCGGAAAACCACTGCCAGCAGACCATCGCACCTATGGACAATCTTTCGCTCATGCGCAACCGCAGGTGCGACACACCCTAGCGCATCTGTGCAAATTTCCGCACTTGCGGCACTGAACTCGCTTCTGCGCACTCGCAGGTGCGCTGCCCGACTCCGCTTCTGCAGCCTTACGCTCAGGCTGCCAAAGCCGCTTCTGCGGACCTCACCTCGCTTCTGCGACCAAACTTCCGCAGAAGCGGCTACACCAGCTGTTACCTAGCTTCAATATCTCCTAAGCCCAAAATAAATCTGTTAACCTTCCGGAATCCACCCCAGGCCCTTGGGACCTTAACCAAATATACTAACACGTCCTAAAATAAAATACGGACTTAGTCGAAGCCTTAAACCACGTCAAACAACATCGAAATCATGAATCGCGCCTCGAATAACTCTTATGCTGAAACGTATAAAATCAAGTCCGATCGACCTCAAATTTTGCACACAAGTCATAAATGACATGTCAAAGCTATTCCAAGGCTCGGAATCCCAAACGGACATCAATAACTTTAAAATCCACTTCAATTCAAACTTAAGAATTTCTTAAACTCTAAAAATACCAACCTTCCATAATAAGCGCTGAAATGCTCCGGGGTGATCCGATGCTCAACCCGAACATGCGCCCAAGTCCGAAATCATAATACGAACCTATTGGAACCTTCAAATCCCGATTTCGAGCTTGTTTACTCAAAAGTCATTCCTTAGTCAATTCTTCCTACTGAAAGCTTCCGAAATTAGATCTTCCCAAATCAACTCCGAACTTCCTTAAATTCAATTCTGACCACACGTACAATTCATAATACCTAAAGTAAAGCTACTCGAGGCTTGAAACCGCCAAACGATGCGTTAGAGCTCAAAATGACCGGTCAGGTCGTTATATTCTCCCACACTTAAACATATGTTCGTCCTCGAACGTGCTAAGGGCTGCTCCGGAGTTGTCCAAAATTACTGTTTAACACCTTGTGCACCTATCCTCAAAACCTAGTTGGGCACCTCAGCTCGAGCAGGACCGAAGGTCCATTGTTTTATTTAGTCAATAAGACTTAGAACCAAATTCCAACCTTCGAATATCTTTACAAGACCTGATTCCAACATATGGACACTGTATTAATCACTACACACTGTACCCAAACATGATCGTGCACTTGGCCTGGAATCACACTATGCACCTCATAATTCACATGATCCTAACAACATCCTCTGACAACAATAACTGAAATTCCACGAATCCAATGCTCACCATACGCCTCATGACGCATGTAAGTCCTGTTCGAACTCTCGTAATACTGCCACAATGGAAGAGATGTGTAGAAATTGATAACTACCTGCCGAATCAACAAATCATTGAGTCTCTCCTCCTAACAAGAACCATTAGCTCATTTTGAGCTAAATAACGTTATTTGCTCTTCAATATGCCTTATATAAATCCGATTGCACCAATTTCAAGTCAAATCACCTCGGCTCACCCAATACTAGCTGTTCCGGCCATACAATCTCAAACACTACCAAAATCTCATATAATACCAAGAATGCGCCAACAAGCTACAAACTCTAATACAAATCATTGATGAAAACAAAGCACACTAAATAAGTGTAAGGAACTATGCTCAACATCTCACTGTTGCGGCATGCAACCCGATTCAATGTGACATTATTGCGGCGTGCAACCCGATCAAAACATGAAATTGTTGCGGCGTGCAACCCGATCCACACAACATACCCGTAGCGGCGTGCCACCCGATCCAAAAAATATACCAGTGGTTGCGTGCCACCCGATCCGCACATAGCAATCAAAATGAAAACACACATCAAGTCATAACGCTTATACTCACGAAATGTCCGAATATCGACCAAAAGCATGCCAAGTACATGATATAAATCTTGGGGAGACGGGTAGAGCCATACACTATGAAACCCAAGCACAACTAAGGTGCGATATGTGGTCTGCATCTTGAGAACCATCCTTCTTAGATAACACCACAACTACGCGGGACCTCAACACATGCGTGAATAATCAAGGCGTCTCGTCATGGCACAATAGAGTATTACATGAAATAGCTGACGACGAAAATAACATCCAATGCCCGAAGACTCCTCCATAAGCAATGTTATGTTGAATGAACACACCCGGCCTGGTGTAGGGCACACATCCACATTTAGACCCTCGACAGACCTCAAGCCGATTTGGATTATACCATACTGGGCTAATAACCTTTCAAGGATCCACAATAATCTCTTTCCAAGAAACATAAGAACATCCGTAATTTGGAACAAACTCACACAGTCCACAGCCCAAGGAATAGAACGCCTCTCAAGCGTAAACTCTCATATTTGCGATATTACCATTACCTCCATACTTGGTTTCAATCCTTAACAATCAAGTGACTAACATGTCACACTTATAAAAATCTCCCCGTGGGGTACGGTCCCACAACCTTCCACTCAAGTAGCAAAGTCCGCACATCCATACCACCAACTGTCCAAATTCTGTAAAGCGAATCAAAATCCGCAAGTCAATACACAAAGCCTCTTCCACAGAACACCATCCTTAGGTGACACTAAAGAAAATGCTAGCTTACTCTGAACATCTGAATTCTTCCTTGCTCATCCGAGCTCGTGACGTTCTTATCAACACCCGAACCGCAACCTTGATCCTCAACTTCCAATTCCATATTGCTCACTGCACCCATCATGCCGCTATACGAGAGTACACGAATTCATCATAACCCCTGAACTACTAGTAGAATGAACACTTCATTGGCTAGAAAGCTTTCGCTTCTCTCATTTCAGAAGAATCAATACAACGGGCAATTGAATTCCCAAACCGTAGAAAATACAACCTCAGGTCTTGATCTAAAGCGTCATGACTCCCGGAGTGCATTTACACAACAAGACCATTCGAGTCAAATACCTCCCAAATCAATCAAGGTATGGCGGCTGTCAAGCCCGCACGTACCACCAAAAACCACATGCATAACTTCACACCGACGGAACTGATCATTGCCACAATCATGTCGACTCAACCATTACTAACCGACCCAACTTCTTTCAATCTACTCTTTACTTGAGTTAGAAATATAATAGCCCCATTCAAAACATAACGAACTCAATTCGCACTCACTCCGAGTGACCCGAATCGCGAGATCACATCGTCTCAATACTCATGAACCATCTCATACCCTCCTTATATGCTCAATAGCATTTTCGACTGGTACACCCGTTCTACAAGACCTTCTGCGAATCTGCAACTATTTCTTCCTTTCCTCCAATACTGCGCCGCATACCCGATGATAACATAGAATATTCCAAGTCCCGTTCGCAATCCACTATAAAGAATCGATCCTTAACCACAAAACGGACCCCAAATCCTTAGGCACTGCACTATAATTATTGAACCCACTAGAACCGTTGTTAGGAGTCACCCACTCTGACCTGATCCCGAATATAACCAAACTGCAACGCTCTGCAAGCACATGAAAACCCTCTCAAAGAAGCAACTGGCTGAACTCTTTCCTTGAACATTACAACCACAAAAAGCATAAACTCTGAGTCTTCCCAAATCCTGCACCTTAAATGAGGCGAAGTATAGCACACATTCATCAGTTCCTTGTTCGAATTACTCCTGACATTTCCTATTTTTTTCCCTAGGGATAATTAATCCACCAACGTATCGATAACCATAAACCGCACAAGCAGACAACCACACGATCCAATCGTAAACGGTGGGGCTCCACAACATAGCTTTAAGCTACACCACATAATGTAGAGCCTACAATGATTCCTCCTTCTTGATTACCATGATCTCGCATCGTTAACCCGCCAAATTTCTCGAAGTCTTTTGTTAAACTTTTCATGAACATTTTGAATTATTAGCCACGACCACATATTTGACCTTCTAATGGGTAGTAAGTAGAACTCCTCGTATAAACTTTATCAAAATCATTCAACCGCTAACCTACTCACAGGAGATAACCCAACTGTGGAATTCTTTACCGACACCTTCCAACGACGATGCACTAGGTACAACTACCACGTAATCAGTAAATTTCCTGGGCCCATGCTCGCCCATTGGCAGTATAAGTCTGTTCCTTTCCCCACTGACATCAACTGAAAGTTCAACAATACCTTCCAAACTCAAAACAATGTTGCGTCCGAAATGATAATCAAATTTTCACACCCCTCTTTATTTCAAGTAAACTCCTTCTGCCATAATCAATCTTTCTTCGTACAGTCACCACCATTTCTATTATAATCTGTGGACCCAGTCACTTTCCACCATGCCTCTCAAATCGCTCAAATGTTCCTCAAAGTACGTGGCTATCCTACCATAGAATCCCTATGCTACTCTGCCACTCCCACTTCGGTCAAACCATCTCCTTTAAGCAACATCTCGACCTTCGCTTCTCATACTTGACCTGCTAGTAAATCATCCGCCGCGAGGCACCTCCCGCCATGTCCTTCCTCATACTTTGCTGCCCAAATATTGCCTCAAAGCAAATCCATGCCTATAGCACCGAAACTAATGAATTGCTACCAACTCTAAGCCTCCTTGAAGATCATCTTTCTCGAGCCATCAAACATTAGAAGCACCAATTTGATTCTAAATTGCTACACCGCAATCTATGACAACCACTCCCCGGGCACCATTTCAGAACACCCTGCCCCGAAGGCAAAATCAAGAAGACCATACCACCGGTGAACCTTGATGCGTTCAAATAAAGATGACGACACCGCATCACAATGAAAATTCCACCACGCTCAAAAATACCAAGTCTCGTTACTCCATCAACAAAAACCTGAACATCCATAGTCCGATTGCCTTTCCTTTGTTGGAATTAAATGCTGAACCTCTAAATCATGCACTGAAAAATCCTCCTTTCAAGTCATTCACTGACTCGACGAATAGTCAAGCACGCTACCATTAAACCAACACTGTGCGATAACGACACATGAACATCATAGCAATCCGTGCGTAGCCTCAAAACCATCAAAAATACAGCTATTGAGCTGAAATGACAGAACATCTTTTTGTAAGGCGACAACAATAACCTTCCCGAACACGCAAGGAAAAACATCCTGCACTACGTTTGTAGTACCACTATAACTCCTCGATGTCTGATTGACAACAAGCGCCTCTCATCGCATAAGATTGAGTAGGAAGGAAACAATGGCACAAGCCTCAATGGAATCAAACCGCCCGATGAGGAAATCAAAAAGGGAAGTGCTCCTAACAGCCCTGTAGCCTCTCGAAGATAAGTACAGACATCTCCGTACCGATATGCAAGACTCTATTAGACTTGCCCATGACTTGTGAGACCTAATTGAACCTAAGGCTCTGATACAAGGCTACACGACCCAATATCCGCTGAAAGTCATGATGGCACCTAACACCACCGTCAGGCAAGCCAACGGTAATTTCCCAATTTAATTACTCATCTTTTTAGTGTTTTGAAATCCCGGTTTTTATTAATTGAACAACATCAAATAGAACTACGGAATAAATGAAAGTATTTACACAATTATATCAACGAACAACCCGTAGAAACCCCCAAAACCCGGTGTCACAAGTGCATAAGCATTTTCTAAGGAATATAACAATAATATAGCATCTATACCGAATGCAATAAGACAGAATAAAATAAATAATACAATGGAGACCCGATGGATTGCGATGCGTAGCCTGGAATGCAGCTCACATGAAGCTTCTCTAGCAGGTGCCCCTACGCACCAGGGTGGTCATCAAATGAACCTGTCAGATCCTGCACATTTAGTGTAGAAGTGCAGCATGAGTACGTAAACCAACGCTTACCCAGTAAGTATCTAGCCTAACCCAGGAGAAGTAGTGACGAGGGGTCGACATCGACACTTGCTCAAGGTCCAAGCAGTAATATACTAATCCATAACAAGTATGAAGTGTACAGTAATAGCGAAGTAAATCTGTAAATCTCAAAAGTTTCCACTGATCCCCTTTAAAGTATGAATTTTCTCAATCTTGTATTCTAACTTAGTATCTCCGAAAATTGTCATGTGTCATCATTAAATAAACCCGGAGTACCGAATAAAATGCCGGGCATCAGTAGAGAGGTTAACTCGTGAATATTCGGGCTAGTACCGATATACCCACGATTTTGCCGAGGACGTTCGGCCCGATCCGGAATAATATGTACACTGCCGAGAGTCAAGCAGCACGAACCATAGATGCATCTATATACTGCCGAGGCGTTCGGCCCGATCCACATGATAAGGAAGGAAGTTATCGAATTAGGAGACATGTGTTTACAACACAGTACGTGAGTTCAAAATAGATATAATCTTTACCGTTTCTCAATAACTCGCCCACAACTCAAAGTGTTATGGCTTTGCCTAGTATACATATAATTATTTCTAAATCAATTTCATTTATACCTTCGATTAATTAATGTCAGCAACATGAGTTCAAATAAATCAAATATTATAGGATAAGATCCTAAGCCTGCCGGACATAAACAAGTTATAGCTACGTACGTGCGTACGTAGCACCCACAATTAGTTGCACATAACAATAAATAACACCTAGGGGTAGTTTCCCCTTCATAGAGTTAGACAGGAGACTTACATCGCTCCGAAGTTCCATAACCGACTGCAACGCCACTCCAATACCTGAAACTGACGCCTGTCGGTCCAAAACTATTCAAATAATGTGCAAACTAATCGCAAATATACTCTAATACCCATAGTTAGTCAATTTAAATAATTCCCAACTCTGCTCGAGAAATCTATAAAATCAACCCTCGGGGCCATGTACCCGAATTCCGAAAATACTCATAATACCACGAATTCAAATATATGATTTATTCCAAATTCCATGTCCAATTTCGTGGTAAAAATCCAAAAATACCAATTTCTAGCTTTCCTTCAAAATCTCACAATTTCTACCAATTTTTATGCTCTAATCCATATAAAAACCATGTATTTAACTCACAACGTGAAGAAATCACTTACCCCATTATAGTTGATAAAGATGGCACTCCAAAAGTGCTCCAAAATTGGCTCCCATGGACCAAATGAGATGAAAATGGGCCAACCCCCCTTTATTATAAACACTTCACTACCCAGACGACTTTTCGCATCTGCAGTCGATTGACCACTTATGCGGTTCCACTTCCGCGGAAGCTTCCTCGCTTCTGCAGAAAACAACTGCCAGCAGACCATCGCACCTGCGGACATTCTTCCGCTCCAGCGCAAACGCAAGTGCGACAGACCCTAGCGCATCTGCACAAATTTCTGCACATGCGGCCCTGACCTCGCTTCTGCACACTCGCAGGTGCGCTGCTCAACTCTGCGTCTGCGCCCTCATGCCCAAGCTGCCCAAGCCGCTTCTGCGGACCTCACCTCATTTCTGCAAGGTCGCTTCTGCGACCAAACTTTAGCAGAAGCGGTTACAGCAGCTGCTGCCCAGCTTCAGCATCTCCTAAGTCCAAAATAAATCCGTTAACCATCCAAAATCTACCCCAGGCCCTCGGGACCTTAACCAAATATACCAACACGTCCCACAATACAATACAGACTTAGTCGATGCCTTAAACCATGTCAAACAATATCAAAATCATGAATTGCGCCTCGAATCAAACTTATAAATTTCCAAATTCTATATCTTGTGCTGAAACGTATCAAATCAAGTCCAATCGACCTCAAATTTTGCACACAAGTCATAAATGACATGGAGAACCTATTCCAAGGCTCGGAATCCCCAACGGATATCGATAAAATTAAAATCCACTTCAAGTCAAACATAAGAATTTCTTAAAATTTCAAAATACCAACCCTCCACAATAAGCGCTGAAATGCTCCCAGGTGATCCAATACTCAACCCGAACATACGCCCTAGTACAAAATCATCATATGAACCTATTGGAACCTTCAAATCCTGATTTCGAGGTCGTTTACTCAAAAGTCATTCCTTAGTCAATTCTTCCTACTCAAAGCTTCCACAATTAGAATTTTCTTCCCAAATCAACTTCGAACATCCCGAAATTAAATTCTGACAACACGTACAAGTCATAATACCTGATGTGAAGCTACTCGATGCCTGAAACTGCCGAACGATGCACTAGAGCTCAAATCGACCAGTCTGGTCATTACATGGATGCGGTTTAATAAGGCATCGGGCCTGAGTTCATCAAGAACTTAGAGGCCCTAATAGATGTACATTTCAAAAAAATAAAAAGGTCATTAGACACATATCCCATATACATTGAACATATTCTATTTACAGATAATACTTTGATGTACATAACAAATACACAAACAGATAGTTGAAGCAAGAATATGAATAATATGGTAGAGGAAATTATACATTAACGTGGGTGCTTTACTCAGCAAATAATTCACATTGGAAACCTTTCGTTATCAATAAATACTAAACCCTTAAGGAACTGAATGCATCAATAAATTAAGAGCTAGGGAGGGAACCCCACTCGAGGTCGATTCTCCCTTTGGATCCCCCGACATTTCAAAGTTCCCAAGGGGCTCAAGGCACAGGGTAATGCTTGAGTCGGGGATGGCAGCCCAACATAGAGTCGAACTCCGCTCCTAAATACCCTTAATCACTAACTACATACTTTTCTTATGGGTTTAAATGCCAATGAGGCCCTTCCAATGAAAACTAAGTACTAAAGTACTACTTACCACAAAATATATATATACTTTCCTCTTAATGAAAAGAACACAAGAGAGTACAAATTAATATTAATACTAAATATGGATCCACATATCAAAGAGATCTAAAGGGAGAGGGGCTGAGTCCAAAATACACATAGATAAAAAGAGGCTTTATAATCACACTATTGCAGGAATGAATCATTAAAGCATATCATATTCAAACAAGTATTGATATCATTACTTGGCACCTTAAAGACATCAAGGCAGATTCAAATCAACCGTCATGGTTAGCTAGTGCCACGAAAAGGTTGTCATTGTCATGGGATTGAACATGGTGTTACAGAATCAAATTGATCATGCAGATAAAGAAAGGAAATGGAAACATTATATCAAACAAGTTCAATTCAAACATAGGTCTAACTTAACAAGTAAGTATAGAGTGACCATGTTTCAATTCCTAAATCTATCAATTGACTATAGCAGTATGTCTAAATCCTACTTTCATGGAGGATAAGCTAATACTAGATGCATGGAGACTTTACAGAAACTCAACAAGGGCTCAAAGAGATCAAGGATAGGGATGTATTGCACATATTGGTGAAGATCTCAACTGACTATGAACAAGCAAGCTTAGTTGTGCAGCAATTACTATTTGACTTTGTCCAAACAAATCATGACTTTCTCTGAGAAGAGGAACATACTTTAACCTTAAAGAATATATATGCACCAAAGCTTCATGAGAAGAAAACAACTGGGAAAAGGCAACCGAAGAGAGAGAGGGTCAGGAGATAGAAAGAGAAAGGGCGACGACACAGTCGAAGCTTCAATCGCCAACAATGGCGTCGCCAGCCGGCGAAATCCCGTCTGGCCGGCCACCCCCAACCGCTCCCCTAGCCCCAGCCACTACTTCACCCACACCCCAACCCTTAGATTACTCTCAAATCCCAAAGACATCTACCCTGAACAACACAGCAGCGACAAACCCTAGCAGAAAAATCGAGCCAATCCCTTTTAAGAAGGCAACCTTTATGCATGGACAACCCATAGTCAAGTACCCTGAAGCAGAGGTGAATAGCATGAACATTATCGAGGGTTTTACAGTATGCGGTCTGGGGAAAATTCTCATATGGTTGGCCGGATATACAGGAATTGAGAAGAATCATCCCAATCCAGTGTGGAATCAGGGGTGAGTGCAATATCGGCTTCTTCAGAGACAAACATGTGCTTATCAGATTATCTCTATGGGAGGATTTCATCAAAATCACCTCAAAAAGCACATACTATCTCATAGCCAAAGATGGGTATGAATATCAGATGAGGCAATTAATTTATGATGCAAAATTCAAACTTGGAGAAGAAACATCAATGGCAATGGCATGGATATCCTTCCCACACTTGTTACCTACATACTATGTAAAGGAATGTCTTTTCTCGCTAGCCTCTACTATTGGTAAGCCACTCCACCTTGATTTGTCAACCATAAACAAGACGAGGCCTAGTTGTGCGAGAGTGAAGGTACTGGTGGACCTATTAGCAGAATTACCCAAAAAAGTTAGATTAGACATTGAAAACGAGGCAACAGGGGAGGTCAGAACGGAATGGGTTAAAGTACAGTACGACTACATTCCCAAATATTGTAAAGAATGTAAGCTAAAAGGACATGATATGATAGAATGCTGGAAGCTGCACCCGGAAATCCTTGACACAGACACGGCAGAACAACACAGGGCTACAGAGAGAAGGAGAGCAAAAGGCAAAGCAGTAGAAGCAAAACACCAACAAAGACAGGAAATAACACCATTACTGATAATTTCAAGTGGCAAGATTGTAGGAAATGCTGGCCCTCAATGGAAGGAGGTCAAAGACAATCGAATGCAAAAAAAAAAAGCAAACTCCATACGTGGGAAGCAAAAAACATCAGCCAACAAGGACACTCAACGGCTACAAGTAGCAAACAAGTTTGATGCACTCAATCAAGACAATGCCAGAAATGAGGAAATTACTATGGAAGAAGAGTATGCAATAAACACCTCAGAAGCAACTCTTACAGCCTTGACAATTGCAGGAGATCAAGCATCAAGAGGCTCAACAATGAATCTCAGCCTAAGTAACCATTTCAGTTATGAGGCTACCAGCAGTAAAGCTAAGACATTGAGTTTGCCAGATGATTTGGAAGAGCAAGCAGGAAACTCATTAGCCTTGACAGCAAAAACAGCTCAAACAACAGCAGGTCCAACTTTGGCAAATAATAAGACAACAAGCTCCCACAGAAGTCATTGAGAAAGGCCTCAGAATCCATTACTCTGCAGACACCCCAGCATTAGTTCACAAAAGAATACCAAAACAGGCAACAAATTGAACCATGAGCCCATCAATAGCAAAGGCAATCAAACGACTCTATCAAAGGGAACAGATGCTCAAGCAGCAAATCAAGCAGACTTGATTGCAATAACAGTTCAATCACCAATAGCCTCAACAAAGACCACTATAGAAACAACCAAAGGAAACAGCAGCCAGCAGGAAAATGCAACACAAGCAGTAACAAAAAAAGCAGCAACTGATGCAGCAACAACAAACATTAGCAGCATAAAAGAAAGGAAAAGGGAATCCACCTCACAATGGATCCAGAAGAGCTTCTACACTAATGCTACTAGACCTCCAGGAGAGAAGTCTACAGAAACAGAAGTAGAAAGACAGTCTGAACAAACCTCAAGGAAATTATGGGCAAATCAACTGGAGGAAGGCTCAGAAGATGGTGAAATACCTGAAGGAATACAAAGTGAAGATGAAGGTACTGCTGGAACTTTTGAAGAAGAGCTCCAGAATAACAGGCTACTGTCCTTGTGTACAAATGCAAACAAAGATCAAGCAGCTCTCAAAATGAAACAAGGAGTAATCATAATAGCAAAGGAAGGATCGGCTGATCATGATCTAATTACCAGGAAAGGCATAATAAGAGATCAATTGCAAGCAATCATAAGGCCAAAGAACTTGTCAATAGTAGCAGCAGCCAGAAATGTAGAAAAGGAAAAGCACCATACTAACAAAGACATGGATGAAGAAGACATTGCCCAGAATCTCAGCAACATAATCAAGCAGGGAGATCTCTCACCAACTCAAATCAATAGAATGAAAGCTAATATGAATCCTCAGAAGAAGCAAAGCAAGGACAACAATAGCTCTTCAAAAACTCAACCAAGAAGAGCACTAACCTAACCCAACAAAACTCAATGAAAGCTATCATATGGAACATCAGATCAGTCAACACAATGCAAGCCTTTGAAAGACTGATCACAGTTCACAACAAACATCATTTTGAATTCATTGGCATTATGGAGCCAATGCAGCAACTCAGGAAAATGGAAAAATATTGAAGAAGAATTGGTTTGTCACAGGCTATAGCTAATGTCTCCAATAAAATTTGGGCTTTCATTGATGATGCATATGGAATCACTATACTATCGGACACAACACTACAACTCACCTTGAAGCTTCTTCACACAGACAAAAATTTGCAACTCATTCTCACACTTGTTTATGCCAAATGCACCTCAACAGAAAGAATAGAATTGTGGGATACACTGTATGACTTGGCTCAAAACATAACATTACCTTGGCTAGTGGGGTGGTGACTTCAATGTCATATGTGATCAAGAAGAGAATTTTAGTGGACTTCATGTTCCTTTCAATGAAGTAGATAACTTCAATCATTGCATCAATATCTGCTGCCTAACAGACCTAGGATTCAAAGAAAGCATCTTCACTTGGTGGAATGGGAGAGCAGATGAAGAATGCATCTTCAAAAGATTAGACAGATGTTTAGCAAATCAAAACTTCCAGCAAGACTTCCCAACAATTGAAATCACACATCTCCCCAAAATTGGCTCGGATCACAGTCCACTCTTCCTGCAATTCGACAAGGAACCAAAAACAATCAGGAAGCCTTTTTAGATTCCTTATCTTCTGGATCGAGCAGGAAACCTTTGAAGTGGTATTAAGAGAGAATTGGCAGGCAGATTTCCATGGGGACCCCTTCATCCTCTTCAATCACAAGCTCTAAAAACTGAAAAGAGCTTTATCCCTTTGGAGAAAGCAACATATGAAGATGTCTTCCAAAACATAGCAAGTATGGAAGAAGTGGTCTTAGTACATGAAAAACAATTTGAAGAAAGACCAACTGCTCAAAACAGGGAAAGGCTACAAAAGATGCAAGCATAAATGATCAGGCACCTAGCTATTGAAGAAAAATTCTGGAAGCAAAAAAGCAGAAATGGCTTGGTTCAAAGAGGGGGAAAGAAACACCAAATTCTTCCATGCTCAAGTAAATGGCAGAAGGAAAAGGCTTCAGTTAAGAAGAATCCAAAACAGTGCAGGCAACTGGATTGAGGAGGAGGAACAAATAGTGGAAGAAGCCATCAATTTCTACAAGGAACAATTCACAGAAAGAATAA
This sequence comes from Nicotiana obtusifolia, assembly GCA_002018475.1. Lineage (NCBI taxonomy): Eukaryota > Viridiplantae > Streptophyta > Magnoliopsida > Solanales > Solanaceae > Nicotiana > Nicotiana obtusifolia. Next base: position 96,470 of record MCJB01001002.1, on the reverse strand, counting down.
CTCCCACTGATTTCAGAATTTTAGAAAACATACAGCAAGTGATAGACACATAACAAAATGCAGAACTGATCAAAATCCCAACAAAAGAAGAAACCAAGCAAGCTGTTTTTAGTCTGAATGGGGACAGTGCAGGAGGGCCAGATGGTCACGGGTCTATTCTACCAAACATGCTGGGGAATCATAGGTGATGACATACAAAACATGGTTGCAGCTTTTTTCACAGGAAGACAATTACCAAAATGTGTAATTCACACAAATTTGGTTGTTATACCTAAGAAATAGGAGATAGAGACTTTCTCTGACTTGCGGCCCATAAGCCTTAGCAACTTCATCAATAAGATCTTCTCCAGAATCATATATGAAAGGATGCTGGTCATACTACCTTCTCTCATCTCCCAAGAGGAAGCAGGGTTCGTGAAAGGCAGAACAATAGTAGAAAATGTCCTCCTCGCACAGGAAATCATCACTGACATTGGGCAAAGAACAAGAGCAGGGCCAAATGTTGTCATGAAGCTAGACATGACCAAGGCATTTGATAGAATATCCTGGTTATTCATGACTAAAGTTCTAAGGAAAATGGGCTTTAATGAAGATTTCATTGGCATGATCTTTGACATCATGGGTAACAATTGGTACTCAATCTTCATCAATGGTCAACCTCATGGTTTCTTCAAATAATCAAGAGGTGTCAAACAAGGAGACCCATTATCACCTACATTATTCATCATAGCGGCTGAAGCACTCTCAAAGGGACTGAATGCACTTCATCAAAATCCCTACTTTAGTGGCTTTGGAATGCCTAGAAGGAGCCCAAGAATCAATCACCTGTCTTATGAAGATAATATGATCATCTTCTCATCTTCTGATGCCAACTCATTACAGCTGATAATGGAGGTTCTGGGTGCATATGAAGCAGCTTCAGGTCAACTAATAAACAAGACCAAATCTGCCATCTATATGCATCACTCAGCCGACAAAGAAACATCAACAAAAGTAGAAAGAATCATAGGTATTGGGAGACAGGACTTTCCATTCACCTATCTAGGCTGCCCCGTATACTATTCCAGAAAAAGAATCATATACTATCAAGACATAGTCAATAAGGTACAGGACAGACTGCAATCTTGGCAAGGCAAACTACTTTCTATTGGAGGCAGAGCTATTTTGATTAAACATGTTTTGCAAAGCATGCCAGTGTATCTACTATCAGCAGTGAACCCTCCAAAGCAAGTAATCAACAACATTCATAAACTCTTTGCACAATTCTTCTGGAGTAGCACAGTGGGAGGTACCAGCAGGCACTGGTCGTCATGGAATAACTTATGCATTCCTTATGAGGAAGGAGGAGCAGGATTTAGATCACTACATGACATGTCAAAGGCCCTCTTCTGTAAATTGTGGTGGAACTTCAGAACTAAGTCTAACCTCTGGAGTGCATACATGTGTCAAAAATATTGCAAAAAACTTAATGCAGTAATTGTTCCATGGAAAAGAGGATCACAAACATGGAAGAAAATGCTAGAATGCAGAGAGATCATAGAACATCAAATTACTTGGAAAATCAAAATAGGATCCTCACTCTTCTAGTACGACAATTGGACTAGACTGGGAGCACTATACTTCTTAGTGCCAGCAAACTTCCCAGTCGATGAATCAATCCATAATGTGAATAATATCTTGCAAAATGGAAACTGGAACATGCAGCAACTGTCAGAATCTCTACCACAGGATATGGTAGAACACATAGCCACTTCAATAAAGCCTCCAAAGATGGGAGACACTCTAGACATCCCACACTAGATGCTGCAGAATCAAGGACAATTCACAGTCAAAACTGCTTAGGAATACCTCAGGAAAAGAGAAGAACCAAGAAGAACATATAAGATGATCTGGGTTAAAGGGCTTCTTTTCAAGATTGCCTTCTTCATGTGGAGAGTCTGGAGGGCAAAACTACCACTAGATGACCTCATGAAAAGATGGGGTTACCAACTACCCTCAAGATGTTGGTGCTGCACTGAACCAAAGGATGAAACCATGGTCCATCTCTTTTACACTTCCAATACTGCCACCAAGGTATGGAAATACTTTTTGCAAAGAGCAGGAATAATACTCGAGGGACTAACCTTCCATCAAGCAATAAACAAAAGTTGGACAACACAAACAGTCAATAGAATCAAACCAGTGTTGCAGGCACTTCCTTCATGCATTGTATGGGAATTATGGAAAAGAAGAAATAGCCACAAGCATGGAGAACCAATCTCAGATGGCAGAGTTATACATCAAATCTCCACAGCACTGCAAGCCCTAGTCAAAACTAGAAAGCCAGGAATCAATACTCCATACAAATGGCAAGACCTCTTACATATGCTGGAAAACTACACCCCAAGACTAAGATTTAAAAAGGTCAACTGGGAATTCCCCATGCAAGGATGGGCAAAGGTCAACACTGATGGAGTATCAAAAGGAAATCCTGGAAGAAGCTCAATAGGTTTATGTGTGAGAAATGAAACAGGGGATCTAATATATGCACTTGGCACAGAATACATAGAGGGGACAAACACAGTAGCAGAAGCAACTGTCGTACTGAAGCACTGAGATATTGCAGTACATAAGATTTATCTCACATATGGCTACAAATAGATTCCATGCTCCTAAACAACATCATAAATGGCATCTGAAAACCAGCCTGGTGCATAGCTGAACATGTAGGATAGATCCTCCATAAGAGAATCCCTCACACTAACAGTAACCCACACGTATAGGGAAGGGAACAAGCTGGCAGATCACCTTGCAAACTATGCACTAGATTTTGGAAGAATTGAGTGTCACCACTTCAGTCAACTTGACTCATTAGGTAGAAGAATTCCGAATGCTGATAAATCACAATGCCCTTACATAAGAGTGAAGGTAGCAAAATGACAAGTTGCTCACTGAGTCAGTTCACAACAAGGCAGAAACTTCAATAAAGAGCATAAGGATGAACAAGAAGGGATGAAAGTCTGGTATAACAATAGAATAATGATCATAATACCCCCTAACAATTTTGGCTTTCATGTGCAGGGTGCAAAAATTTTTAGCTGTACAAGAGTTGGACTACAGAAAAGCAGGAGAAATGCCCCCCCCCCCCAGAGCACAACTTGGGCAACAAACAAGAACATAGGCAGCACAAGCTCACAGAACACTCAATTGCACCAACTTCACACACACTCTACAACTTTCTGGATAGTGTTGCAGGGACATTGCAGAAGCATATACAGCAGAACTCAGCAACTTGAGCACTCAATTGAGGCCAGCAGCACCAGAGATGGGATTGCAGGAATAGCATCCAACTCACAGGATGCTCAACTGCAGCAACCTCAGCCAATATTGCAGGGATATTGTAGAAGCATTGACAGTAAAAGACAACATGAGCAGCTAACTGTGACCAGAAATACCAGAGACAATATTAATGTTTCCAGAAAGAGAAGCAGCATCAATAAAAGACAAAGGAAGAAACCCAAGCAGCAACTAATTTGTTTCATCAGCAGCAACTTCACAAAGCATGTTATAGCAAAAGTTTCACAACTGCAGCAAGGGATAAAGAAGATACAAAAACAGCAGAGGTGTTCCTTCCAGCAGAAATCCACTGAAAACAACAGCACCAAAGAAAGCAACACCAGTGACAGCACCAGTGCCAGAAAAAGAACAGAACTTAAACAGTAGTCACCTTACTACAGCAACAACAGCCATGTCACCAACAATGATACCAACACTAAACAGGATATGGACATTCCACAAATGAAGCAACTCTGAAAAGGACACAATCACAGCAAAGGCTCATTTTCCAGTAGGTACCAGCAAGGCAGAAAAGACATAGCACAACCAGCAGCAAGAACCCCAAGACCCTCACCAACAACCTCAAAGAAAATCATCACAAACATCTCAATTTTCCAGGACAACCAAGCCAACATCATGAACAACAGTGCCAGCAAATTCACAGAAACAATAAGTCTCTTAGAAGCAGCTGCCCACATAGGAATAGATTATTGGCGCAGTTGCATTGGGTGGTATCAGCACCTCGAGTGCTCAATCTAATGCAACTGCATCAATCATCTTGTTTCAACACTCACAACACTCTTCATTGGAACATCAAGCTTTAGAATTCTCACAAGCACAAGCACCCCAGTCATCCCTGTACCAGAAGCAAAAGCAACACCAATAGAAACAACAAAGGAAACTGCCGCACCATATCCTGCCAATCTTCAGTCCAACAGCAATACATAACAGCACAACTGCTTCTCTTACACCAACATAGCAGATACAACAGCACCAGAAACCTCAGGAGCACCAGTGTTGGCACCAGTGTTAGCATCACATGCATAATAGCCAAAATTGACCAGCAGAAATAGCAACATTTTGAGTCAAGACAGCAGCAACACAGGTAAGTCACAGTGTGCAAGGAAGCAAGCAGCAGCTGATACTACAAGCAGGATTACCAATAACAGTAATCAAAGCAAGCTCAATAATAGATTCAACATCACTCTCTGGGCCACCACACTTCAAGTTCAACCTAAAGTTAGCAACAACATCAACAGGAACATTAACTGTACTACTGACAGCAACAATACCAATAGTAACATCAACATGGATGACCCAAAGCTCAATACGACACCCACACAACACAGCAGCAACTCCAGCAGCAGCATCAAAACACACATGGAAGGATATCTTCAACTTGGCTTTCCCTGCATCAGGAGAGAGAGCGGAATTGAAGATAACTCGCACTCTTTTGCTAGTTTTTTGCAGAACTCTGACAGCATTGATTTAGATCAGAGGTACTTTAGGAAAAACAAATCTTACAATCATTTGGTCACAACAAGAACATATGTATTTTTTTGTATAGCTGACCTAGGAAAACTTGTACATACGACTGCCTACTGCAAAAGGGGCAATCGTCGCACTATAATAGGTCTAACCATTTACTACTACCTAGGTACTAATAGTCAACGCTTTAGGATGACACTAAGTACATGTACTTTCTTTTGGGAGGTAAGGTTCATGTCCCCCTTTATAGTATTTTGCTAATTAATAAATACCTTATTCAACCAAAAAAAAAAAGGAGAAGAAAACAACTTGATGCAAATTAGCTAGTTTCCTATGTCGTACAACAGTTGAGCATGATCATGAGAAAGTAATAGTGATAGCCCAACAATTACCCACAGAGTCAGTGGATACAGATTCAGAGAAGAGAAGCATCTAAACACTTGAATTCTTTCAACTTATTTAGGTGATATGGGTGTATTAGATTTTCAGGAATATATTAGTTAAGTTTACCAAATAATGAAATCAACCATAAGGCAAATAAGGTGTGGGGAAACAAGATGAAATCTCAGTAGAATCATCAGTGAAGGAAAAGGCATGAAGTTTAGATCAACAAGATTGGTTCAACGATAATGATAGGTAAAACAAAGTAAAAAACTATGGTGATAACTCAGTAAAAAAGTTAGACAAACAAAAGTAGAGACACTTCAAATATAGGCTCAAGGTTAATAGGCAAGGAGATATAAGTCTTGAACAAGTTGAGGTTTCATCTTAGCAATAACTATCAGGTAGCAAAACAGAGGTGAGTTTATTGTAAGTCACTGAGAACTACAAAGTTTGTATTGAACATAAACATGTCAGAGTTCAGGCATGGAGATAGTAGGAAAAACTCAAAACAAAGATCAATAGTTGCCATTTACCTAATTGATAATAGAACAAGTTGATCATAAAAAGCTGTCAAACTAACAAAAACATAAGTATCAAAAATGTCAAACACATGCAGTATAACTATAATCTACAGAACAAAGAAAGTCCTTTGTTGCTCAAAGATCCCGGAAAACTTCAAGCTTAAACCAACAAAGAACTCGACAAAAGAGAGGAAGACAGTAAGAAAAGCTAAGACCAGAAACCCTAATGTGCTTAGTGTTTTTGTGCTTAGTATGTTCAGTGTAGGTTCTCTTTTTTGGTATATGTTAGGTGAGAACATTGAAGACTACTATTTATAGTGCCATTTAAGGCCTTAGAATTTCAGTATTCAAACCAGGATAGTGGAGAGTGACAATAAGTTGATGATGTGAGCATAGTCGTGTAAAATCAGAGAGAATAAAGGGGAAATCAATGTTTAAGTTTACCTGAGTGGAGAGGTATGAGAGGCTGAACGTTGAAGCACAAGGAACCACCGGTCAGAACCCTAATACCCAGAGGTCATTGCATTTGACCTCTCGGTGTCGAATATTGATTATGAAGCTAGCTAACATCTCCTGCTCCCTTTGATTTGAAAGGACGAAAGAAGAAATCAGGTGAGTTTGAAGTTTCACCTTTTGGTATGATTTCTTCAATTAAGGTTTTGAGATCGAATGGCGAAAACAGAAAGAACGACGGACCAAGAGTGCATGAACAAAAGGAACAACCATGCATGCCATGGATTTGAAAGGTCAATAGCGATTTCAAGTTTCATCTCTGAGGTTAGGGTTTGGATTTGGGAGTTATGATTTTCGGTGATGAAATAGGCAAAGATTTAGTGAGAATCGTAGATATAGGAGGCAAACAAGATGATTTGAGATTGATTTTATGACCTTTCATTAATTTGTGCAAGGTCTGCTGATTGATAGAGTTTAGGGAAAACGAGAGAAGAGAGGAAAAAGGGAAAGAAGGATGGTGGTTCAAAGGGAAAATGATTAGGGTTTTGGAAGATGGGTTTGGTCATCTCTAAGTTATGGTTGAGAGATTTGATCTGGGTCGTTTATCTTTTGGATCAACAATCCTGATATTTAGGGATTTTACAATTTTGTATGGGGAGTTTTGGTGTCCGTTAGATCTTATTAACCCAACAGTGAGGATTAAGTCTTTTGAGGGTTTTAATATTAAAGAGGAAATGGAGTTAAAATTGTGGACAGTTGATCTAAGAAATGGATGGCCCAAATGATTTGTGTTTGTTTTGTGAGTGAGGGAGACAGGTGAAGTTGCAGGTCGTGATTGGTTGAGAGGTAATGTAAATAATTGCAACAGCGATTTGGAGGATTATTTGGGTTGGGTATTTTCGGACATGGACTTGCATTTGTGCAAAAATTAATTAAAAATATGGCCAAATTACATTTGATTCAAGAATTACAATAGTAGCCTTTTAGTCTTTAACACTTTTAAAATCAATTTAAATAAACTTAATATTTTCAATAAAAATATGGTGAAATTATAATTACTATATATTACTAATTATTTTAATTAATTATCTATAGATAACACATATTTCGAATTATTAAACTAATTTCAAAATATTAACATAGTAACCTAATTCATTGGAAATTAAAGAGTAATTTCGTCAAAGTATAAAACCTATGTAATGCATATTCAAAAGTTATTTTTATAATAGTAAATACATTTTTAATTATAAAATATTAGTACTATGTGATTGGTTTTGAAACTAATACTTATTAATTTATAAAAATAGATATTCATTAATAGGAAAATTCTTTTAAAGTATTTATTATAAATTGTTAAGCGTGAATAAATTAATTTTAAAAGGGAGGTGAAAATTGGCTGTCAACAACTGACCCTCTTTGACCGGAGACAATAAAAGAGTTTTCGCGCAAAGAAATTGAACAAAAGCCAATTTTGTCCCGACTTTTAGGCAGGTATTGCAGGAAATGAGGATGGTGAATTACATGATGGAATAAAGGAAGAGTCTAGAAAGATTTAGGAATATTGGTGCCGAATTCTGAATTTAATTGCTTGCATACCTCGGGCTTAACGAGGATCAGGCCTCATGTAATTCTGGAGTTGGGACTTTGTGAAAGCGACATGCGCAGGAATTTTCCTAGTATTGTATTGTGATGATACGACGAGATGTAAGATTGGTCACTCATTATTGCTTGAATTTTGCAGCCTGATTTGAATGATTCAAATTTTGAGCTCACTGGTTATCTTGAGCTGGGATCCTAGGCCCGCTACTGGGTTGGTTGTCCCCATAGCGTTGTAGTTCAGTTTACTACTAAGAAGTAGTTCCACACTGCGGTATTTGTTCCTGCAAAACAAAATGAAATACATGTATACCAATATATTGTAATACAGAATATATAAAGATGTGATGTAAATGATGCATGAATGATGATGCCTTGCTGCCGACGAGCTGTTATTTGGGATTGGGATGGCAGGATACTTGATCCTAACTCGATTTGTTAGCCGGATTGTGTACCGTTCCATAGCTGTCGGTGCATTTGAAAATTGTCTCCGCTTGTTGGGAGAGCTTGATTGGTAAAGCGTGTCTCCTCTTGCTGGGAGAGCTTTGCACTAAGAAATATCTCCGCTTATTGGGAGAGCTTGATTTGCAGAGTGTGTCTCTGCTTATTAGGAGAGCTTTGCACTGAAATGTAAAGTATTCTCTGCTTGGGAGAGATCGAAATCATGCCTAATGCTGCACAAACAAAACATTAAAACATTCAATGTAACAACGAAATGAAATATAAGCATGCCCAGGAGATACTCTTCACTGCGAAGCTAAGTTGCGGCCATCGACTGGTAGAACGTTTCTGACAAGGTTTGCGATTGCCTATTCCGGCATTCGTGATTGGCAGAGCGGTGTAGCGGATTGCTTTTTGTTGGCAAAGTTTGCAGTTTGCTATATACAAGGATCCAGTTGGTGAAGCAGAGATTCGATTCATACAAGGCGCTCCGTTTGATTGACCCCGACGATTTGCTATATACAGGGCTTCGACTGGTGAAGCGGACATGTGATTTGTACAGGATGCCCCGATTGATTGAGCAAGCAGTTTGCTATTTATTGGACTTAGATGAGCGAAGCCGTCTTGGATTTTTACAGGTCGCTCCGATTGATCGAGCAAACGATTTGCTATTTACAAATTTCTGTGTCAGCTCTCTAATTCAGAAGCACCTGCAAATTATTCAAGAGTTAGCCTTAGTTGTTCTTGGAAATTTAAAGCAAAACGAGGAGAGATAATCTTAGGAAAGTGGCAGGTCCATTATTTGCCACAGTGTTGTCCCATCAATTTCTTTACTCCATGTTCACCCTGCACTTAAAGGAAACTTTTTTGTAGGGGAGGGAAAAAGTTGGTTTGCATCGACCATGGTATTGATTTGCCCCAGCCTTCGACATGATTGCGCCACGGAGTATGGTAGATGGAACAAATTACTTTATCTATATATATATATTTTAAAAAATATTTTGAAAAGACTTGTTTCTTATTAAGGCAAACGCTATCGTTCCGGATTTTGACATGTTACGAAAGGTTCTCACACGCGAATTGTATTTCTTTGAGAACTTCGTCCCGTTGATGTCGATCTTCCATGGTGACTCTGACAACATGGCTTATTGCTGTTGCCACTGTGTTCTAATTAAGGCTAATGCATTATAGAGGTTTCCTAAGGTTATGGACAAACCCTTTCAGGTTGCCTATGTATCAAAAATTGAATAAGGTCTGAATGTAGTTCATGGGATAATGATGAAATGTGATGAAACGACCGAGCCTGACCCTGGCAGCCTACGTATAATCAGGTCGGAACATACATCAATTACAATAAATGAAAAATGATGAGACTAAGAAATGAAAATGGCCGAGTCTGGCTTAGACAGTCAAGTATCCAAGTGAAATTAGGCTAGAACATAGTTCAATTACAAAAGACGACTGAATACGATGAGGATTGCCTACGTATTCGTTTATGAGGAAATCAAGTCGGCGTAGTTCTTGAACATCATACAAAAGTGACATTTGGTTTTTCTATTACAAGGGAAAGGGGTAGAGAAACCAAACTATGCATGGTGCCTATGTATCCCTCCATGGGAAGTCAGGTTGAACGTAGTTCTGTTACATCGAAATCCTAACTCTATCTATCTTCGGGCATAATATCTCTTGACTGCGTCCAAAGTGATTGGCTTCGTGCTGACTTTTCCATCCATTTATGCTAAGATTAGAGCTCCACCGGACATGCTCTGTGGACCACATAAGGACCTTGCCAGTTCGGTGCGAACTTCCCTTTAGATTCTTCTTGATGAGGAAGGATTTTCTTCCTAACAAACTTCCCCGTCGTGAATTGGCGAGGTTTCACTCTTTTGTTAAATGCACTAGCCATCCTTTTCTGGTATAGCTGTCCATGACATACTACATCCATTCTTTTCTCGTCAATGAGCATGAACTGTTGTTGCCTGACCATACCCACTCTGCATCATCCAATTTTGCTTCTTGAATGACTCATAAGGACGATATTTCAACTTCTACGGCTATCAGTACTTCGGTGGTGTATACCAACATGTATGGCAATTCCCCAGTTAATCTCATGGTAGTTCGGTAACCTAATAAAGCGAAAAGTAACTTCTCGTGCCATTGTCTGTGATTGTCAACTATCTTCTGCAGAATCCTCTTGATATTCTTGTTAGCTGCCTCGACTGCCTGTTCATTTGTGGTTTGTAGGCTGTGTAATTCTGGTGGATGATTCTGAACTTCTCGTAGATTTTGCTCATAAGGTTGATATTGAGGTTTGCGGTGTTGTCAGTGATGACAGACTCTGGTATCCCAAATCTGTAAATGATGTTGTTCCAGACAAAACCTGCCACTACCTTCTTTCTGACGACCTTGTAAATAGATGCTTTGACCCATTTGGTGAAATAGTCGATGGCTACCAAAATGAAACAATGTCTGTTTGACGCTGTAATCTCTATGGGTCCTATCACGTCCATGCCCCAGGCAGCGAATGGCCAGCGTGAACCCGTTACATTTACCTCATTTGGTGGAACCCGAATGAAATCTCCGTGAATCTAGCACTGGTGACACTTCTGCACATAGCGGATGTTGTCGCTTTCCATAGTTATCAAAGAGCATCCAGCTCTCAAAATCTTCTTGGCTAACGAGAACACGTTAATGTGGGGTCCACACGTCCCTGCATGTAAAGCGTCCTTTGGACTAGCTTTGTTAAGATCTCGATAATCCACACATATTCTGATCTTTCCGTCCTTTTGGGCATTGGGATGATGTTGGCCAACTAGCTTGGATAGTTGGTGACCCTCACCCCATTTACTTCTATTTGTTTTGTCACCTCTTCTTTTATCTTCAGACTTAAATCTGATTTGAACTTCCTGGGCTTTAGCTTGACCGGCGGTCTGGTAGGGTCAGTAGGTAGTCGATGCGAGACAATGTCGGTGCTTATTCCCGACATGTCATCATAGGACCATGCGAACACATCGACGTACTGTCAAAGGAGTTCAATCATTCTTTCCTTCTGCTCGACTTCTAGGTGAATGCTGATTCTTGTTTCTTTCACGTCTTCTTTTGCTTCCAAGATTGACTACTTCCGTTTCTTCGAGGTTGGGTTTCTTCTGACTCTCCAGCTGTTCGGTCTCTTGCGAGAGATTGACTGGCATCATACTCTCATCATATTCTTCGTAATTTGGATAATTGCGCTCGGCGGTTTTGTTACATGTCATAATCACAGAACGCGGTATTTTATCAGTTTGATTACTAAAAAGAAAATCTAGGTATAAATAAAGCAGCAAAATAGAGTTGCGATATTTAGGAAAGAGATTCTTTTTATTTCATCAAAAGAGGAATGTCTTAAGCGTTCACAAGAGGCAAATAAAAAAAGGGTACGGACACGGTACACGCATCAATTGACTTCGCTCTTTTCAAAAGAAAACTTTTAAAGTTCCATACTACCAAGTCTCCCGGTAAACCAAATATGGACTGGCTGTCCAATTCAGCAGCTCTTCCCCTGGTTCGGCATCCAGGATTGTCGGTGTCTTGATGTTAGTTCCTTCACAACATTCTTCAATCATATTCACGAACAGCTTTCCCATCCCGTCGATGATATCATCTTCAGGTGTTGAACTCTATCCCATACTTGAAACATGCTTTGGCACAAAAACCTTTTTCCCAGAGCTAACGGTGCGAGTTTTCCCTTCTAGAGGCTTATATCCTATATCAGCCCTTCCTTTCTGTCCATTGTGTTGAATTGGTTCTTTGATCCCATCTGACTTGGCTTCCAACCCTGTTTCTGGGTAGTATCCATATTTCATCATCTCCTTCATGGCCATCTTGGATCTGTACGGCGATTGCATTCCTAGATTCTGTTCAATCTGCTCCACTTCAGTAGTCTGCTGATTTCTACAACATGGAAGATGACTCTGTCTAGTCCCTCAATGAATGGGACATCACACCCCAAATAGGCGGAGTGACCACACTCGCTGTGGATCACGATCTCCTCGCATCCCCACTCGAATTTTTTTCATTGGTGCAAGGTACATGGTACGGCCTCTGCCATATGTATCCAGGGCATGCCTAGCAGCAAACTGTAAGAAGAGGATATGTCCATCACTTGAAATAGCACTGGAAAGTCGACCGACCCAATTTCTAAGTCTAGATAAATTTCCCCAATAACATCCTTTTGCGAACCGTCAAAGGACCTCACCCCTACGTGGCTTTCCTTGACCTCTCTCAAATGAATTCCCAACTCCCGCAGGATGGAGACCGGACAAATGTTGACTCCTGATCCTCCATCGATCAACACTCGAGATACCACTTTGTCCCCGCATTTGACAGTGATAGGAAGAGCCTTATTGTGACTTGCGCCTTCGACAGGAAGTTTGTATGTTCTGAAAGTGATCATGTTTGCTTTTACCATTTTCCCAATTGTCGCGGCCAATGTCTCAACGGCGGTGTTACTTGGTACACTTAACCCACTTAGCACTTTCAACAAAGCGTCCTTATAGCTATCTTAACTCATCAATAGATCCATGATAGATATTTGTGCTGGAGTTTTCTTCAACTGTTCTTCCACGGAATACTCTTTGCTTGACATTCTCTTCCAGAACTCAGCAGCTTCTGTGTCCGTTATGTTCCTCCTAGGAATTAGTTCTCTCCCCGAATTTCCTCGTTTGACCTCTTCAGGGGCGTAGCATCTCCTAGACCTAGTCATACCATGGGCTGTGGCAGAGTCTGTCATTTTGGCCTTTCCTTTTTGCTGATAGGTCCATCAGATGGTTTTGTATTCCTGATCGTCTTCAGCCTGAGTAGCACCAGTGGGTTGCTACGGATAAGTGAGCCTTTTGAGGAGGGATCCTTGCGGCTTCTGCATTTCCTATTGTGACAATAGTTCCTTTCAGGTCATATTCTTCGTCTAATGTCATCATGTTGGCTCCCTAGTTTTGATGATTTGGCAATGGGTTGCGGCTCACATTAGGCGGTGCTAAAGTGCACTAGATGGCTCCACTCTTGATCACGTTTCAATTTATTTTTTCAACTTGAAGTAGTCTTCAGTATCGTGCCCCGGTACATTGGAATGATACACATATCTCCTAGTGGCGTCAAAATATTTGGAGGGATGTTCAGGAACCCTTTCCTCGATTGGGTGTATCAATCCTGCTCTTCTCAACCTTTCAAACAATTGGGCCAGAGGCTCAGCAATCGGGGTATAGGTTCTAGGACTCCTTTATTCAAAGTTGTGACGCGGATGTGGTACATACACAGGCCGATTTTATTGAGTAGTTGTTTAGACAGGAGCATATGGTCGTTGTGTGTTTTGGTTGTTGTTGTCTCGAGGAGGGTTATATTGTGGTTGAGGGTGGTAGTATGGTTGGGTATTATAGATTGGAACGTAAGTATGTGGTGGTGAGTGGTTGTTTGGTGAATAAGAGGTGCTTCCATGAGATAGCTTAGTTTGATAGTAGGGGACGACTGCTGACACCTCACCTTTGTTTTTCTTTCCTCTACCGATAGATCCTAACTGGATGGCCTTGCTGGCTGCTTGCAGTGCTGCCATAGATTGCACCTTACTTGATTTTATGCCCTCTTCTAAGAGATCTCCCATCTTAACCAGCTCGGCGAACTTTTGATCCATTATTACCATAATCTTTTCAAATTATATTCCCTCTTGGGCTCGGATGAAGTACTTGGTTATTTCACTATCGTCCAGCAGCGTTGCGCCCTAGCATCCTCTGTCCTCCACCGTCGTGCATATTCTTGAAATGACTCAAATGGTTTTTTCTGCAGGTTCACCACCGGGAACCGATCAAGAGTGATCTCTATATTAAATCGAAAAGGGTTCTTGAAGTCCTCTGCCATATCTTGCCAAGTTCTCCAATTTCGCGGGTCATGTCGGGTTTACCAAGTGAGTGCTTCTCCAGTCAGACTCCTTATAAACAATTTTGTCCTTAGTTTCTCATTCCTCCCCACTACGACTAACTTGTCGCAATAAGCCTTCCGACGCGTGTGAGGGTCCCCCGTCCCATCGCAGGTGTCGAACTTTGGGCGTTTGTAACCTATTGGCATATCCACATCCGGGTGAATACAAAGGTCCTCATAGTCCAGGCTTTCACTTCCTCGGGCAACTTGGAGACTCTTTATTTGCCTTCTTAACATTTGCAACTACTCAGATACCGACTCTTCTTCCTTACGCCCGGCCTCTCTCTCTATCTCGGCATACAGATCTATCTCATATGGCACCCTGACCGTAACAGGTGTTGTAACGGTAAGTTCGATAACGACATATATAGGGGGAATGTACCGCTCCTGAGTAGCAGCATGTGCCATAGCTATGTACTGGTTGGTGGTGAAAGTGACTCCGTGACGAGGGAGGGTAGTTGTATTAATGGTAATTGGCGGGTTTTGTGATGTCTGAGGATATTGCAGTGCGTAGGGGGTGTGAATAGGGGGGTTTGGAGGGTTAGCGGGTGTTACTAGGGGTATAACTTGAGTGGTGGGGGTTGAGGTTGAACTGTTGTTGTTTTAATGTGATGTTGAAGGAAAATGATCAGGGAGTGAATCCAAAGAAGGGAATCTGGTTGGTTGAGGAAGTGTTGTCATGGCCAGGTGGGCCAATTCTCTGATATGTTGTACCTCTTCTCTTAAGGATTCCTATTCTTTGGCCATTCGGGCCATGTGCTAATCATTTCTAGTACTGTCCTTTTTCCCCCGACCACCCGGGGTTGTTGGCTACGACCAGAGCATGTTCAGTTGGGTCTTCTGCAGCTGACATGTTTCCCTTAGACCATAGATTGTATGGTGGCTCCACCAGTTTTAGTCGACGAAGCCCACTTGTTTTTTGGGTAATAATAAAACAAAAGAAAATAAGAAGAAAGAAAAGAAAACAAAACAAGAGTTAGTTTCTTCATTTTATGAGCAGGAAATCACATAGAGCATATAATTCGTGCATTATTAGCTAGCGTGTTCCTAAACTTCGCACGGACCTCTCATTGCCGGAGGTAGGCCTAATTCGCAAATGTTTGACACACATTTAGACTCAACACATGTAGATCCGAAGAAATTTCGTTTTTCATTAATAATTTAGGCTGATACAAGTAGGAACAAAGATTACATCATAGAGTTGCATGGGCTTAAAATTCGCCCTTTTGGAAAGTAAAAGAGAGAACTAGGAATAGGGGTACAAAGTGGGGAAAGGAGGATAAATTAACAAAATCTAATAACCATCCCCTAAGTTGATTCCTGTGCCCCTTTCTTCTTCTAGCTCCACTTCCAGATCCTCCTCCAGGTCTTCCTCAAACTCTTCCTCATCATCATTGAATACAGAATCCTCCGCTGCATCTTCTTTTGGTTCTGTGCTTGACTCTATTTGGATGCATTCTACCACCCCATCATCCTCTTCAGCCGGTGGCAACATATGGTCAATGGATCCAGCGACCATCTGACGATGCATTAATGAGGTCACAAGATAGTGTGGCATGATCTCATGGTAAATCTGTAAAGCAACCACCACATCCTCTAACCAAGCTATACCCTCTCTGCTCGGGCGGGGGAGTTCGTCTTCTTCGTTAATTTAGACGTAGTACTCGGGGTGCACCATGAATTTTTGACCCATAAGCGTTGTTACCAGGTCATTCCACTATTCTTGCAGTTTCCTTATCTTGGGAATTGGGATCTAGCCATTGTAGTCATTCTCGTACAATAGCATCCTCGTCCACAGGGGCACATCTCGGATCATGCCAAATTGTCTGAGGACTCACAGAGGTGAGTGTGGTTGAATGCCTTCTAATCCGATCAACTCAATGAAGTACTTTTGGGGATTCCTCAAAATATCTCTTCCACCTAACCAATAGAGTTTCCAATTGATCCATTCTCCTGCCATATTGGTCAATGTTTCTTTCAATTCTTCTTGCCCTTGTGGGGAGATCTAGTTCCTCATTCTTTCGTTGTGGCTGCATATCATATTATTGACACCTACGAAGTAGTCGATAGTAGCCTCCCGTTGGAAAAAGCGTTCAGTAGCTTAAACCTGCTGCAGCAGGTTGCATCCTTTGAAGAAATCGTATCCTCGTGCATAGGCAGATAAAGTTTTCAGCATCTCAGCTAATACCATCGGCACAAAGGTAGCTTGAAGATTGCCGCGGAAGGTAGCCAGGACCACTGGTAACAGGTAGATTTGATATAGCCCCTTCATTGTGGGAAGACCAATAATCCCAGCAGTGCCATTGAGAAAGTGATAGGCCTAAGGCTTTCCGATGTCGCCCGGTAACATTGGAATTCCCCTGAATACCATTCGTAGCTTGCAGGGTTCCCAAACCTATCGAATATCTAGTCGAGGCTCACCCATCATCCTCGATACTTCTAAGACTTCTGCTATTTGTAAGACCTAGTGCATCGAAGAACCAATAGTCGAGCATACTAACTGGCAGTACTGGCTTTCTTTCTTTGAATGGAAGCTCCGTAAAACTTGTGACTTCCTCCAATGTCGGTACCAGCTCATAGTTGGCAAATTTGATTAACCACTTTAGCTAGATCCCAAATACTATCAACAGGCGAGTGAGTACCTTGGGGAGCGAGACCGGCTCTCAACCGAGATACCCTGATCGAGCAAGCCTGCACAATGCCATCTACCCAATTCACCCATGAATAAAGAGAAGATACATTTCATTAATTAGACAGTAAGAGGCCATGTAAATAACACCATTTCATTTCCATTAGTTACGTCATTAACAAGTCTCAAAAACAGTACATTGTACATTCGTGATTGAAGCGGAACATGTGATACAATTTCAGCAAATTTAGTTTAACTTCCCCAAAAAAAGATACAACCCACGCAATGTCTACGGAGCCTCTAACAGAAACAAAAACGTACCAAGACAGTGCCAACTACAAGGTCCCGGCTATACCTCAAAATGCTATGTACAAAGGACAAGAGATACAGGACCCCGAAATGAAGTGGGGCTCACCACATCAACTGAGGAGAGGGTGTGTTGCTGTCATTGATCAATACCACCTACTACGGAACCACCTGCATCCATTAAAGATGCAGTGACTGACGCAATATAAAACGCGGAAAACAAGATAAAAGGATAGAAGCAAGACGCTCAATAAACTATCAAGACAACGAGTAGGAACTAGTCTACTTACCTTCTGGATGAAGTCACGGAGTACCTATACTATACGAACAACCCTCAAGACAACGATAGTCTTGCAAACTCTTCGATCAAACAAAGGAACGAGTTAAATTTTGGAATCACACCAAAAATTTGACAAGTTCAAAGCACACGAGTTTGGAGCAAAGTTGGTGCCGATTTTTGTATTGAATATCAAAGTTAGGTGCTGAAAATAATGAAGTCTTTAGGCTTATATAGAATGAGCCTAGTCCTAAATAAACTAGGAAAAAAATAACTACAAAAAAGCCATAATTTGGCTAAGTTTAAAGAATAGTCATGCAGGACGAAACAAGTAAGGATTAGTGTTTTCAATAACTGCACAATAATACAACATAAACACAAATGTACACCATCAATAAATATTTCGTCCAACACAAGATGTGTGAACGCTTGGCTCTTCTCCAAGTCTAACCAACACCTTTTCTTGTCTTATCCAACATCGATGGCATGAACGCAGCTTGATCAGGTTGACCTGCATCATTCTCCCCTTCTTGAGAAGATTTTGTCCTCGAAATCGAACCATCTTCATCTTTCAAAGCAGCACAAGGAGTCAAATCAGAGGCATTGAATGTCTTAGAAACAGCATAATCAGCAGGTAGGTCTATGACATAAGCATTATTATTGATCTTTTGCAACACTTGAAATGGTCCATCTCCTCGCGGAGCCAACTTCTTTTTCCTATTGTTCGGAAATCGTTCCTTGCGGAAGTGCACCCAAACCCAGTCACCTCTCTTTAAGTCCAGTTTTTTCCTTCCTTTATTCTTCTTGACCGTTACCTTTTCATAAGCATCCTCCAAAGTTTTCCTCACCCTTAGCATGCAATTCGAGCAACACGGCTGCTCAGTTTTCTCCATCAATGCTAATAACTGCATCTCTCGGCAAAGGAACAAGATCAAGTAGTATCAAAGGATTAAAACAATAAACACATTCAAATGGAGTAATGCTAGTCATGCAATGAACTGTTCTATTATATGCAAACTCCATAATAGGTAATCGGTCGGCCTAAGTGCCGGACTTCCCTTTGGTCAAAGCTCAAAGAAGAGCTTCCAAGGTGTGATTAACAACCTCAATTTGACTGTCATTCTATGGATGATGTGATGTGGAAAACAACAATTTGGTGCCAAGAGCACTCCAAAAACACTTCCAAAAGTGACTCAAAAACTTAGCATCCCTATCACTAACAATAGTTCGAGGCACACCATGCAACTTTAATACATTAGCAATAAACAAAGAAGCAACATGTTTTGCATCATCACATTTTTTACAAGGAATGAAATGATCCATCTTAGAAAACCTATCAACAACCACATAAATGCTATCATGACCACCCCTAGATCGAGGCAGCCCCATCACAAAATCCATCAAAACATCTACCCAAGGGCTAGTAGGAACGGGTAAGGGATTATACAAACCATGATTATTAGACCTAGACTTAGCTCTTTTACACTCAAAAAACGCTCCACATACTCACTCGACATCTTGCCATGAGGACTCGGGTATGCAAACTCTACCCTTCTTAAAAAGGTACCCATCATGCTACTGATACTTCTCAACCCGATGCCCACTAGTTATGGCATCACACACACTCTTAAGTTTAGGGTCATGCTCATACATAGAATTAATACTCTCAAAACCCATCAACCTAGATGCTAACGTGATAGCCAAAGCAAACTTCCTAGATAGTGTGCCAGCTACAACATTCTCCTTCCCTTCTTATAATGAATCACATAAGGGAAACTCTCAATGAACTCTACCCACTTGGCATGTCGTTTATTTAGTTTCTCTTGACCTCTAAAATGTTTGAGTGACTCATGATCACTCCTAATTACGAATTCCTTAGGCGATAGGTAATGTTGCCAATGAGCTAAAGCTCTCACGAGGGCATACAACTCTTTGCCGTACGTAGAGTAATTCAAGGCAGCCCCCTTCAACTTTTCACTAAAATAGGCGATAGGCTTCCCATCTTGCATAAGAACACCTCCAATTCCCATCCATGAGGCGTCACACTCTATTTCAAATGCCTTACAAAAATCAGGTAATTGTAACAACGGGATAGAACTAAACCTACGTTTCAACTCTTGGAAGGCACCCTCTTTCGGCTCCGCCTATACAAAAGGCGTGTCTTTTCTCACCAACTCCATGAGTGGTGCTGCCATGGTGCTAATGTCTTTAACAAAGCGCCTGTAGAAACTAGCTAGTCCATGGAAACTTCTAACATGTGAAACTGTGGTAGGCGTAGGCCAGTTTCTAATAGCTTCTACCTTTGATTCATCTACTTCAACACCATTAACACTTACAATAAATCCTAGAAATACAACTTTCTCTACACAAAAAGCACACTTCTTGTAGTTAACATATAACTTTTCGGCTCTCAACACTTCAAACGCTTGCCTTAAGTGATCAGCATGGTCATCTAAATTTCTACTATAAATCAGGATATCATAAGAGTAGGCGACCACAAACTTATTAATAAACGGTTTAAGCATATGATTCATATTGCATGAACGTACTAGGTGCATTGGAGAGACCAAAAGGCATCACCAACCATTCATATAGCCAAACTTGGTCTTGAATGCAGTTTTCCACTCATCACCCGGTTTCATACGGATTTGGTGGTAACCGGACCTAAGATCAATCTTAGAAAACACACTTGAACCACATAACTCATCTAGCATGTCATCTAACATAGGGATAGGATGACGATACTTTACCGTTATCTTGTTGACGGTTCGGCAATCAACATAGATCCTCCAGGCGCTGACTTTCTTTGGAACCAAGATCATGGGTACAGCACACGGAGTTAGACTCTCTCGAACTAGCCCCTTAGTCAATAGCTCATCCACTTGTTGTTGCAACTCCTTAGTATCATGTGGATTGCTTTGATATGCGGGTTTTTTCGGAATTTGTGACCCCGGAACAAAGTCAATTTGGTGTTCTATCCCCCTCAATGGAGGTAGTCCACTCGGCATCTCCTCGGGAAACATGTCCCCATATTCCTGCAAAACATCACTAACAACACTAGGCAAGGGGTGAACGTTAGTAGAAACTTCATCGTCACACTCAACCAAATCATCTCCCTTATCTTCCTCAATCTCCTCGTCACTCTCCAACTCACAAACAGTACCATCATGTTAAGATCTTAAGGTTGAACCATCACTAGTTCCTTCCCCAGCATTCTTCCAAGTAACAGCAGTTCTTTCAAGGTTCACCATTGGAATACTAAGCGCCCTTACTTCAGCCCAAAGCTCGACTAAAGTAATGTCGGTCACAACCTTTTCTCCTTCCGTAGCCATGTACCTGCAAAAGAAACAAGACTAGAGAATGTGTTAAGGTTAGTTAAAAAATACTCTCTCTCACTTTTTGAATGATTCTCGGGTTCACTCAAATTTCGGGTAGGATTTCACACTTGTCTTCAAATTGGCTTCCTCTAATTGATCAAGTTCTTTAGAGACTCTTCAAGTTCACAAGTTCAATAGTTTCTTCGAGGTGAGTGAATTTATATGACTCGATAGGCGGCAGCTTTTTAAGTGAGTACAAGAAGCCAAGAATTATCTACGAAAGTGGAAATTCTGAGTTTTAGCACGAGATCCTACAAGCTCAAAAATTAGTAATTAACTTAAGTAGAAAGTTACCTAATAATTAATAATTAGAAGTAGTGTAATGAAGGAAATTCGAAATTCAAGAAATAAGGAAATTTTAGAGGCTTTCCTACTCTACTTTGGAGATGACCAGTTCTCTCTCCTCCCCTCTTAGGAAATTCGCCCCCCCCCCCTTCTCCTTTTCCAACCCAAATTTGCCCCTCCTCTCCTTGTCCAAATAGAATTTTAACTCCTTGAAACTTCTCCCTTTTAGATTGGGAGTTGCTTACTCCATGGACTAGAATTAGGGTTTCCTATTCCTCCTCCTTCTCCTCCCAAATGCGGCCCTCTTTTCTTTCTCTCTCTCACGTTCAAGACTTCCCCAAAAACTGTCAAATTAATGTTCAAGAACTTCAAGAATTCGGGGAAGACTCGTTAAGAACGCTTGAGGATTCAAGACCCTCTTCAAGAACAACACAAAACTCTTTAAGAATTAGAAATTAAAGATTTTTGAGTTTCACGTGACTACTTCTAAGAACAACAACTTTGACGTTCAAGAACTTCAAGATTCTTTCAAGATCAAACGTGCTCCTTTCAAGATTCCAACAAGAGTTTCAAGATTTCAAGATTATCGGTTTCTAACAATCAAGAACTTCAAGATTTGGTTCAAGAACGTTTCTTTATCAATTAATCTTCAAGAATTCAATCCCCAAATGATTTAACAACTTCAATCAACTATCAGCTTTTGATTTTTCTTTCTTCTTTTTTTTGTCACGTTTTTTTTATATTATTAAAAAACGAAATTAAAGAAAGAACCTAAAATTGGGGCACGAAGAACAGGATTGGGATTGTAAGAAAAATCCCTTTTCAAAGCTCTGATACCAACTGATGCAATATAAACTACAGAAAACAAGATAAAAGGATAAAAGCAAGACGCTCAATAAACTATCAAGACAACAAGTAGGAATTAGTCTACTTACCTTCTTGATGAAGTCACAGAGTACCTATACTATACGAACAACCCTAAAGACAATGATGGTCTTGCAAATCGTTCGATCAAACAAAGGAACGAGTTCAATTTGGAATCGCACCAAAAATTTAACAAGTTCAAAGCACACGAGTTTGGAGCAAAGTTGCTGCTGATTTTTGTATTGAATATCAAAGTTAGGTGATGAAAATAATGAAGTCGTTAGGCTTATATAGAATGACCCTAGTCCTAAATCAACTAGGAAAAAAATAACTAAAAAAAGTCACAATTTGGCTAAGTTTAAAGAATAGTCACGCAGGACCAAAAAAGTAAGAATTAATGTCTTCAATAACTACATAACAATAAAACATAAAGACAAATGTACACCATCAACAAATATTTCGTCCAACACAAGTTGTGTGAACGCTCGGATCTTCTCCAAGGCTAACCAACACCTTTTCTTGTCTTATCCAACATTAATGGCATGAATGTAGCTTGATCAGGTTGACCTGCATCAGCGATCCCGTTAAAAAAGACTTTAATAGTATGTAAAACTAAGCACCCTCACATTAGAAAAAGAAACGGTAAACGGAGAAGGAAACATGAAATCATTAAGAGACTCAAACCACATCAAGGTGTCAAGTTAGGGGAAAGGTAGTTTCAAGTAAGTTTCAATCTTTTTAAGTTGGGAGATCTTTAGCACTAATACACCACTGTGTATTTAGCAAGGAGTCTGATCTCAGCCAGATCGGCTAAGCCGTCTCACCATAATACCGTGTGGGTTGACATCACCCATCTTGCTAGAAATAATCTCATCTCATTCAAGGGGAAAAATCTCAACACATCATTCTCATCCCATATAAGGGGAAACAATCATAGCATATTAACACAGGGATTAACCCGTCAATCACTCCTATACCGACATGTGTAGTTTCGGGGTTAGGTTATTTTGACCTAATCTTCCTTAGTGACTAAGCGATACTCCCAAAGCATTTATTATTAAAATGATTCACGACTCCATTTCTATTCAAGACTCCAAGTACAAACATTTCTATTCATGACTCCAAGTACAATTTGAACAATTAAAGGTCTTAGGTACATGTGATTTCTTGCACAATTTGATATGATTCATTAGAATCACGTGTTCAAGTCATAACATATTAACTCACAACCCATATATAAATCAACTTCTCAAATAGTAACGCAACATAACAAGACCATTTGAAATACCTATTGAACGCGTATATCTTTTGACACAACGCTTATTCGGAATAATCAAGTTACACAAGACTTACAAGGCCATTGTGGGGTTCAATTGTAAAAGAGGTGTTTAGCCAACATACTCGCTTTAAGCTTTTCATAATTCACTACACAGTTCCGGAAATCCTAGAAACTTTAATCTATTTAGAGATATAGAAAAAATTAAACACAAATTAGGAAGGAGTTCATGATTGCAGCTCATTTGATCATTTTATCAAACACTAGGTAGGCATTATGATTTCTAGATTCTCCTACGGCGGATTTCCTTCACCCCACAACCCAAGGTCTGCCCATTTGAGTAAAACTACCTTTCCACAATCCAAGATTGTACATGCATGCATGGATACACACTCTCACACCCCTCATTAACCATCTTCTATCCCAAATTCGGAATTGAGACTAGGACATGGAACCTTACCTCTTGGATGAAGAACTTGTGAGTTTCTCCTAGTGAATTCTCTAACTTTGAGCAAGAATTGATTGATAGTAATCTTAGTACCTTTTCCTCTCAATCTATGGCACTTCCTCTCTCTAAAAATATAAGGTTTTTATCTTACAAATGGTCTTCAATGACTAAATATCAAAATAGGGTCGGATTAAAAAGATTACAAAAATAAAGCCGCGATGCGGATCTGTGGTCGCATATGCAACCGCATAACGCTTCTACAGTCTGCAAAATGGATCGCATGATGGCCCTCCGGAACTAGGCATTTCTGCTTCACTCTGCGACAGGTCTGCGGTCCGCAGACTAGATCTGCGGTGGCATAAAGCGCCGCGGATCTCCCCTCTGGAAATATTTATGTTGGGTATGCGATGGATTGTGCAGCCCGCAAAATGATTATGCGGCTGCATAATGGACCACATAATGGTCCTAAAATTAGCTCAAGTTTTGCTTCATTCCACGGTAGGTTTGCTGTCTGCAGATAAAATCTGAGATCACAAAATGGACCGCAGAAATGCCCTGCACTGGCAGCAATATAGCAAAGTGATCATAGAGGGCAGGTAATTGCAAAGAGCAAGTAAGGAATATAAGCATGTAATTGCAGTTTTAACCATAATCAAAGCAGTGTAAAAGTAAATCTAGAAGCCAAATTAGTCTAAATCTGCTAAGGTCAGAACCTAAGTGTGTATCCTTAGCAGAGTCGCCATGTTGTTGCACACTATTTTGCACTGGTCAAGACATGATTCAACTTGTGATTTCTCTATTTTTGAAGAAAGAGAGTAGCCACCTAATAAGGGTGCCTATTTAATTACTAAGTCATGTTTTTATTAGTCTACTAACCAGTGAGATTATGTGTAAGGGCTCTTGTTCTTCTAAGAGGAAGGGGTAAGGTACCCTAAAAATCGACCTGAGGTAGATTCGTAGGATTTAGACTATGTTTGGGATCATTTACTTATAAAAGGCTTTGACTAGTGATAAGGAACGCTGCTTACTATATACCTGACTTTGAAATAGGTATATAAGTGGTCTAAATTTTATAAGTTTATAAAATAGGATTGAATTATGAAAATACTTTGATTTGGGAAAATGCAAAAAGGATGTTTTGTAAGAAAGTGTATCCAGAATTACCTTAGATTTGGAGGATTTTCAAAGAAGGGGGTTATTTACTGAAAATTCCTTAAAGGAGACAATTCTTCGAAGTTTTGATTTTCCTTTTGAAAACAAAGCTGAAATCTGATTTTTTCCTTTTTGAAAAAGAGTCGATGTTATACCAAGTTCTGGACTTCGAAATCTTTAAAAGAAAGAAGAGTGAGTTAAAAACATAATAATTAGCGAGCAGATTATAATTAGTAAGTTAAGGGTCTACTTCTAACTAATTTCCCTTTGCAATTCTATGTCTTTTTAAAGCTTGCCTAAGTTCATATGATACTACGGCGTGAAAGAATGGTATGTGTTCTAATATACGAGTGTTATATACATAAAAGATAAAACAACAATAAAGACATAACAAATACAATTAACATTAAACTAGTAGAAGCAGTAAACTAAATTAACGAGGCCATAATAATGATAAAGGAGTTGAGGGAAAGAGGACTGGAATCTAATTAGGCCTCAAGAAGGTAGGCCCAACAGCAAAGAAAAGCGAACACAACTGACTTTTGATTCCTGGACGCGGTTCAATAAGGCTGGAATTGAGCCTGATTTCTTCAAGAACTTAGAGGCCCAAATAGATGTACATGTGAAAAAATAAGGAGTACACTTGACACATATCCCATATATATTTAACATATTCTAATTACAGATAATACTTTGATGTACATAACAAATACACAAACAGATAGTTGAAACAAGAATAAGAGTAATATGGTAGAGGAAATTCTACATTAATGTAGTGGCTTTGCTCAGCAAATAATTCACATTGTAAACCTTTCGTTGTCATTAAACACTAAACCCTTAAAGAACTGAATGTGTCAATAGATTAAGAGCTTGGGAGGGAACTGCACTCGAGATCGATGCTCCCTTTGGTTCCCCCAGCATTTTAAAGTTCCCAAGGAACTCAAGGCCAAGGGAAATGCTTGTGCCGGGGAGGGCAGCCCGACCTAGAGTCGAACTCCGCTCCCAAATACCCTTAATCACTAACTACATATTTTCCTTAATAGTTTAAATTCCAATGAGGCCCTTCCAATGCAAACTAAGTACTAAAGTATTACTTACCACAAAATATATATACTTTCCTCTTAATGAAAATAACACAAGAGATTACACATTACTATTAATACTAAATAGGGAACCACATATCAAAGACACCTAAAGGGGGAGGGGCTAAATCCAGAATACACATAGATAAAAAGAGGCTTCATAATCATACCATTGCAGGTATGAATCATTAAAGCATAACATATTCAAACATAAAGGTTATCAAAGTCCTGTGATTAAACTCTTATCATGATTACATTTTTCACAAGTTCAAATATGGGACTCCTGACGACACAATAGGGTCATGTTTCTAACAGTATTAGCAATTGAATGTGTTCAGATAATATCAACAAAGGAGTTTCATAAGGATTGAGAGTCAAGTTCAACTTCATGTTAACAGTAAAGAGGAGGATGAAGCATCACTCAAATCAGAACATGGTGTTACAAAGTTAAGCAAAGAGCCTAGCAACATTCAATCAACTGTTCATAGGCAACGTAAGTGAGATAGTGATCTCATACACATTACAGAGCCAGTTTGATCATGAAAATGAATGATCAAACGAGTTCAATTCAAACATAGGTCTAACTTAACAAGTAAGTATGGAGTGACCATGCTTCAATTCCTAAAACTATCAATTGATTATCACAGTATGTTTAAATCCTACTTCATGGCGGATAAGGTAATGTTAGATGCATGCAGACTTTACAGAAATTCAACAGGGTCTCAAAGAGATTAAGGATAAGGATCTATTGCCCATATGTGTGAAGATCTCAACCGACAATGGAACAAACAATCTTAGTGGTGCAGCAATTACTAGCTGACTTTATCCAAACAAATCATGATTTACTCTGAGAGGAGGAAAATAGTTTAAACTTATAGAATATACATGCAGCAAAGATTCATGAGAAGAAAACAACTTGATGAGAATGAGATAGTTCCTATGCATACAACAGTTGAGCACGATCATGAGAAAGTAATAGTGATCGCCCAACAATTACCCACAGAGTCAGTGGATATAGATTCAGAGAACAGAAGCATTTAAACACTTGAATTCTTTCAAATTAGTTAGGTGGTATAGGCGTATTAGGTTTTCAGGAGTATATTAGTTAAGGCTACCAAATAATTAAATCAACCATAAGGCAAGTAAGATGCAGGGAAACAAGATAAAATCTCAGCAGAATCATCAGTGAAGGAAAAAGCATGAAGTTTAGATGAGCATGATTGGTTCAATAGTAATAATAGCTAAAACAAAGTAAAAGACTATGGTGATAACTCAGTAAAATAATTGGACAAACACAAGCTGAGACACTTCAAGTTTAGGCTCAAAGTTCAGAGGCAAGGAGATATAAGTCTTGAATAGTTTGATCTTAGCAATAACTATCAGGTAGTAACTTAGCTTCCAAATCTCACAAAATTACAGAAGTGCAATAAACAGAGGTGAGTTTATTGTAAGTCAGTGGGAACTACGAATTTTTTATTGAACATAAAGATGTAAAAATTCAGTCATGGAGACAGTAGGAAAATGCAGAACAAAGATCAATAGTTGTCATTTACCTAATTGACAATAGAACAAGCTGATCATAAAAGGTTGTCAGACTAACAAAAACATAAATATCAAACATGTCAAACACATGCAGCATAACTATAATCTACAAAAACTTAACATATCTAAATCATTCAGAGAGATGAATAGAGGAAAATGGAGAGAAACGTTCCTTTGTTGCTCAGAGATCCCAGAAAACTTCAAGTTTGAACCAGCAAAGAACTCGACAAAAGAGAGGAAGAAAGTAAAATAAGTTAAGACCATAAACCTAACTGTGCTTAGTGTTTTTGTGCTTAGTGTGTTCAGTGTTCGGTTCTCTTGGTTGGTATATATTAGATGAAAGCATTGAATACTGCTATTTATAGTGCCATTTAAGGCCTTAGAGTTTCAATATTCAAACCAAGATAGTGGAGAGTGCCGATAAGTTAATGATGTAAGCATAGTCGGGTAAAATCATATAGAACAAAGGGGAAATCAGTGTTTGAGTTTACTTGAATGAAGAGGTATGAGAGGCTGAACGTTGAAATACAGGGAACCACCGGTTAGAACCCTAATACCTAGTGGTCACTGTATTTGACCTCTGGGTGTCGAATATTAATGATGAAGCCAGCTAACTTCTCTTGCTCGCTTTGATTTGAAAGGATGAATGAAGAAATCAGGCAAGTTTGAAGTTTCATCTTTTGGTCTGATTTCTTCAATTAAGATTTTGAGATTGAATGGCAAAATTGGAAAGTACAACGGGACAAAGAATGTAGGAACATAAGGAACAACGATGCATGCCATGGATTTGAAAGGTCAGTAGCATTTGAAGTTTCATCTCTGAGTTAGGGTTTGGATATGGGAGTTTTGATTTTCGGTGATGAAATAGGAAAAGATTCAGTGAGAATCGTGGATGTGGGAGGCAAACGAGATGACTTGAATTTGAGTTTACGACCTTGCACTAATTTGTGCAAGGTCTATTGATTGATAGTGTTTAGGGCAGACGAGAGAAGAGAGGAGAAAGGGAAAGAAGGAGGGCGGTTCAAAAAGGAAATGATTAGGACTTGGGAGATGGGGGTTGGTCGTCTCTGAGTTGTGGTTGATTGATTTGATCTGGGCCGTTGATCTTTCGGATCAACAGTCCAAATAATTAGGGATTTTACAATTTTTATGGGGAGTTTTGGTGCCCGTTTGATCTTATTAATCCAACAGTGAGGATTAAGTCTTCTAAGGGTTTAAAAATCAAAGACGAAATTGAGTTAAAATTGTGGACCATTGATCTAAGAAATAGACGACCTAGATTATTTGTGTTTGTTTTGTGAGTGTGGGAGACAGGTGACATGGCATGTCGTAATTTTTTCAGAGGTAATGGCAACGATTGCCAACAGAGATTGGGAGGATTGATTAGGTTGGTATTTTCGGACATGGGCTTGCATTTGGGCTAAAATTAATTTAAAAGATGGCCAAATTACATTTGATTCAAGAACTACAATTTTAGCTATTTAGTCTTTAACCCTTTTAAAATAAATTAAAATAATCTTCAAAATTTTAATACAAATGTGGTGAAATTATAAATACTATATATTACTAATTATTTTAATTAATTATCTTTAAATGACAGATATTTTGAATTATAGCACTAATTTCAAAATATTAACATAGTAACCTAATTCATTGGAAATTAAAGAGTAATTTTATCAAATTTAAAACCTACGTAATGCATATAAAAAAAATATTTTTATAATTGTAAATAATTACACAATATTAGTACTATGTTATTAATTTTGAAACTAATACTTAATGAATTTATAATAAAATTAGATATTCATTAATAGAAAAATTATTTTAAAGTATTTATTGTAAATTGTTAAGCGTGAATAAATTAATCTTAAAAGGGAGGATCGAAATTGGCCGTCAACAGCTGCCCCTCTTTGAACGGAGACGATGAAAGAGTTTTCGGACAAAGAAATTGAACCAAAGCCAATTTTGTCCCAATTTTTAGGCTGGTATTGCAGGAAATGAGGACGGTGAATTGCAGGATGGAATAGAGGAAGAATCTGGAAAGATTTAGGAATATTAGGGCCGAATTTTGACTTTGGATTACTTACATACCTCGGGCTTAACGAGGATCAGGTCTCATGTAGTACTAGAGTAGCAACATTTGGGAAGCGGCATTCACAGGAATTGCCCCAGTATCGTAATGATACGATATGGTGAGATGGGAGATTGGTCACTCATGATGGCTTGAATTTTGTGGCCGTATTTGAATGATTCAAAATTTTGAGCTCACTCATGATGGCTTGAATCTTGAGCTGAGATCTTGGGCCTGCTACTTGGTTGGCTGTCGCCATAGCGTTGTAGTTTGGTCTGCTGCTAAGAAGTAGTTCCACGCTACGGTGTTTGTTCCTGCAAAACAAAATGAAATACATGCATACCAATATATTGCAATGCAGAATATATTATGGTGCGATGTAACTGATGCCGGAATGATGATGTCTGGCTGCCAGCGAGTCGTTATTTGGGATTAGGATAATGGGATACTTGATCCTGACTCGATACCCTTCCGCAGCTGTCGGAGCGTTTGAAATTTATCGTCGCTTGTTGGGAGAGCTTGATTGGTGAAGTGCGTCTCCGCTTGCTGGGAGAGCTTTGCACTGAGAACTGTCTCCGCTTGTTGGGAGAGTTTTATTTGCAAAGTGCGTCTCTGCTTATTGGGAGAGCTTTGTATTGAAATGCAAAGTAATCTCCGCTACGGTAACGACAAAATGAAATTTAAGCATGCACAGGAGATACTCTTGACTTCAAAGCTATGTTGCAGCCATCGATTAGTAGAACGTTGGCAACGAGGTTTGCGATTGTCTATTCCAGCATTCGTGATTGACGTAACGGTGCTGCGGATTGCATTTCGTTGCCGAAGTTTGCAGTTTGCTATATACAAGGCTCTAGTTGGTGAAGCCGACGTTCGATTCGTACATGGCGCTCCGATTGATTGAGCTGACGATTTGCTATATCCAGGGTTTTGATTGGTGAAGCAGACGTGCAACTTGTACAAGATGCCCCGATTGATTCAGCAGACGGTTTTCTATTTACAGGACTTCGATGAGCGAAGCTCTCGTGCGATTTGTACAGGGTGCTCTGATTGATTGAGCAGACAATTTGTTATTTACATATTTCTTTGTCAGCTGTCTGATTCCAAAGCACCTGCAAAGGATTCACGTTAGTCTTTGTTGTTCTTGGAAATTTAAAGCAAAAGGACCAGAGATAATCTTAGGCGAGTGGGGGGTTCATCATTTGCCTTGGTATGGTCCCAGCGATTCTTTTACTCCCTTTTGACCTTGCACTCCAAGAAAACTTCTTAGTATGGGAGGGGAAAAGTTGGTTTGCATCGACCACGGTATTGATTTGCCCCAGCCTTCGACATGATTGCGCCACGGAGTTCGGTAGATGGAACAGATTATATATATATAATAGAAAATATTTTGAAAGATTTATTTCTTTATAAGAAAATGTCGTCATTCTGGATTAGGATATGTTACGAAAGGTTCTCTACACGCGAATCATATTTCTCTGAGAAGTTCACCCCTAATTACTATATGTTACTAATTATTATAATTAATTATCTATAAGTGACATATTTTGAATTATAGCACTAATTTTAAAATATTAACATAGTAAACTAATTCATTTGAAATTAAAGAGTAAATTTTTCAAAGTATAAAACCCATGTAATGCATATAAAAAAGTTATTTTTATAATAGTAAATACATTTGTAATAACAAAATATTAGTGTTTTGTGATTAATTTTGAAACCAATGCTTAATTGATTTATAAAAATAGATACTCATTAATAGAAAACTACTTTCTAAGTATTTATTGTAAATTATTAAGCGTGAATAAATTTATTTTAAAAGGGAGGTCAAAATTTGCCGTCAAAAGTGTCTGGCATGCCAGTCGTGGCCGCAGACACATTGTTATATGCACGTGCTCGATGATGGGCAGTTATGCCAGACACCCGTACAATGCTAAGTGTGATTATTTTAATGGATTCATGGTGATATTGTTTATTTGACATGTATATATAGTATGTGATGACGTGGGCCATTTGAGCCAGACACCTATGTACTAACATTGCGTGTAATTAATGATTTCACTATGAAACAGATATCTTGAAATGCATATTTGACATGTAAGCATATAGATATAACTTTTTCATGCTAGACAGTGATATTACATTGATTATTTGACATGTACATTTGACATGTAGGCATAGAGATGTACCTTCCTCATGCTAGATAGTGACCTGACATTTGATTACTTGACATGTATATTTGACATGTAAGCAAAGCGATGTACCTTCCTCATAGTAAACAGTGACATGACATTTGATTACTTGACATGTATATTTGCGATGTTGGCATAGAGATGTACTTTCCGTATGCTAACTGGTAAACTAAAAGTCTTATTTGTTGTTGAAAGTGTGACGACCTGGCCAGTCGTCTCATGGGTTACTGCTCCGTCTTCCCCATTTTCTGTCTCATTATGTTTCATTTTCTGTGTTTTACGTAACCAAGTTGAGTAGTTGCGTTCGAAGTGGGTTTGGTAAGAAATGAGACACTTAGTCTCTTTTAAGAAGGTTTAAGTTAGAAAAGTCAACCGGATGTTGACTTATGAGTTAGAGGGCTCGGATGTGAGTTTCGATGGTTCGGTTAGCTTCGGGAGGTGATTTATGACTTAGGAGTGTGATCGAAATTGGTTTTGGGAAGTTCGGTGTAGAATTAGGCTTGAATTGGTGGAGTTAGTATTTTGGCAATTTCCGGTTGTTAGGCGAGATTTTGATCCGAGGGTCGGAATGGAACTCTGAGAGTTGCTATAGCTTCGTATGCTGATTTCGGACTTAGGCGTATGTCCGGATTTGAAATTGGAAGTCCGTAGGACAATTCAACGTATTTTGGCGAATGTTGGAAAATAGAAGATTTTTGGAAAAGTTTAACCGAGGAGTTGACTTTTTGATATCGGGGTCGGAATCCAGTTCTGAAATTCATAGGTCCGTTATGTCATTTATGACTTGTGTGCAAAATTTGAGGTCAATCGGACTCGATTTGATAGGTTTCGGCATCGAATGTAGAAGCTGGAATTTGTTAGTTTCATTAGGCTTGAATTGAGGTATGATTCGTGTATTTAGCGTTGTTTGATGTGATTTAAGGCCTCGACTAAGTCCATAATATGTTTTAGGACTTGTTGGTATATCCGAATGGGGTCCCGAATGGCTCGGGTGAGTTTTGGGTGGTTAAACGGACTATTTCATCGTTGGAAAGGAAAATCTGCATAAATGTCAGAAATGCTACCAAAATGCGGACAACATGTTGATTATGCTACGCCGAAATGCTATAGCAAAGTGTAACAGATTTCAATGTCAGAAATGCTACCAAAATGCGGACAGCATGTTGATTATGCTACGCGATGCTGTCCAAAATGCGGACAACATGTTGATTATGCTACACGAAATGCTATAGCATTTTCAACACCTGAAAGTTTCAATTTGTCAGAAATGCTACCAAAATGCGGACAGCATGTTGATTATGTTACGCGATACTGTCCAAAATGCGGACAGCCTGTTGATTATGCTACACCGAAATGCTATATCAAAGTGTAACAGATTTCAATGTCAGAAATGCTACCAAAATACGGACAGCATGTTGATTATGCTACGCGATGCTGTCCAAAATGCGGACAACATGTTGATTATGCTACACGAAATGCTATAGCATTTTCAACACCTGAAAGTTTTATTTTGTTCCGATTTTGACCCCTTTATGTAGAAATTAGTGCCCATTTGCCATGCAAAATTCATTTTCATTATCCACAAAGAGAAACACCTCCAAACACCATAAAATCACAACAAATCAACCTCAAAACTATATCCGAAAGAGATTTTCTTGAACAAATTCTTAAAGAAGGGGGTTTTGACCATCTTGAATATAATTGGAGCTAGGGAACTCGTATTGAAGCAAAATCTTGAAGGATTTTTGGAAGATTTTCGAGAGAAACATTGGGGTAAGTGTTCTTAACTCAATCTTGGTCAAATTACCCAAACCTATTGCCATTCTAGAATGTAATTGGTGATTTAAGTTGGGGAAAATTGTGGAAAACCCTTGGGTTTAGATTTTAAGACTTGGAGGTCGAACCGATGTC
>MCJB01001002.1:2953-41000 GCA_002018475.1 Nicotiana obtusifolia | reverse complement strand
TACTCTCTAAGCGTCATAGCTATCATTAATCACAATCCCCTAAATTCGTATGGTGCTTCTCCACACCCTTCTCCTTCTAAAACTTCACAAACATAGTAATAACACATGCAGCTCAACAACAACCCAAATGAATCATAACCCAATCCATTATCACTCGTTAACTTGAACTCATGGCTTTCAATCACCATCCCATGAGTTCTTACGTGCATAAAACAACATACCATGAATTCCCAAGAGAAAGATTGCATGAAAGGGAGTAATAACTTACCTTGCATGTGGATTATCTAGCCTTCTTCCTTGATTCTTCAATTCCTAGGTCTCACTCCCACTTAGGGCTTGAAAGAAGGAGAAATCAGTTAGGGCTTCTCCTTAGTTTCTTCAATCTCTAGCTTTTATTCTCAATTTAGAACTTGGAGAGAAATTTGATTAGGGTTCATAGGGTTCTTTGAGAAAAGGGTCGTGGGGCTTAGTTTCTGTTGGGGAGGTTTGAAAATAGCTCCCTTGACCGACCCTGGAGCCCTTTTATACTAGCCCTTTAATTTGGCAAATAAATAATACAAGTGTCTGATGCCTGCCAAATATGCTATAGCATTCTCGTCGCATAATCAACAATGCCATAGCATTCTGGCCGCATTTCTGACATTGATTTTGGCCCAGAAATCTGTTACACTATGCTATAGCATTTCTCGTCGCATAATCAACAATGCTATAGCATTCTGGCCACATTTTTTACATTGATTTTGGCCCAGAAATCTGTTACACTATGCTATAGCATTTTGTCGCATAATCAACAATGCTATAGCATTCTGGCCGCATTTCTGACATTGATTTTGGCCCAGAAATCTGTTACACTATGCTATAGCATTTTGTCGCATAATCAACAATGCTATAGCATCCTGGCCGCATTTCTGACATTGATTTTGGCCCAGAAATCTGTCATATATGCGATAGCATTCTCGTCGCATAATCAACAATGCTATAGCATTTTGGCAGCAGTTCTGACACAGATTTCTGCCCAGAAATCTGTCTCTATTTGCGATTTCAGTGCGAGAAATGCGGCTCGCATGTGGGTTTTGCGATTGCAAACCCAGCTTTGCGAAGCCCTTTGCTCTTTTCTTGACTTTTTGAACTATTTTTGGGGTTCTTAGGCTCTTATATGTAAACCATCTTACCACGAAATTTAACATACGAATTTACGGGTTGTAACAGGTGTGATGAGGTTCTAGAAGAAGGGCAAGTTGAGCCCTTCGTATATTGGTCCTTTTGAGATCCTTGAGAGAGTTGGTGTGGTGGCCTATAAAATTGCATTGTCACCCAGCTTATCGGCAGTTCACTCGTTTTTCCATGTTTCCATGCCCCGGAAGTGTTATGGTGATCCATCACATGTATTATATTATAGCTCAGTCCAATTGGACAATGATTTGACTTACGTTGAGGAGCCGGTGGCCATCTTGGACAGGCAGGTCAAAATGTTGAGGTCAAAGAACATTGCTTCTGTGAAGGTTAAGTGGACAGTCAACCAGTTAAGGAGGCAACTTGGGAGACCGAGCTTAACATGTGTAGTTGTTATCCTCACCTTTTTAGCACTTCAAGTATGTCTCTATACTTGTTCGAGAACCAACGTTTGTTTTAAGAGAGATAGAATGTAACGACCCGGCCCGTTGTTTTGAGTATTGTAGCCCCGTTACCCTACCTGTTGCCTCTTCCATGTTCATTTGTGGTTATGTGACTTGGCGGGGTGGTTGGCTTGGTTTCGGGTGAGTTTCGAAGTGAATTGGGACACTTAGTCCCAAAGTTAGAAGCTTGAGTTGAAAGAGTTGAGCGGAGTTTGACTTTTGTGTAGACAACTCCGGAATGGAGTTTTGATGGTTCCAATAGTTTCATATGATGATTTTGGAGTTGGACCAATGTCTAGATGTTGATTTGGAGGTCCGTAGGTTGATTTGGTGTTTTTTGGCGAAAGTTGAAAAGTTGAAGGTTTAGAAGGTTGATAGGTTTGACCGAGGGTTGACTTTATCGATATCGGGCTCAGGTTGAAATTCTGGTAGTTGGTATAGGTCCGTTGTGTCATTTGGGATCATGCAATATTTGAACTCATTCGGAGTTGATTTGATATGATTTGGCATTAGTTTTAGAAGTGGAATGTTCATTGGTTCAATAGGCTCAAATTGGGTGCAATTCGTAGATTTGATGTTATTTGATGTGATTTAAGGCTTCAAGTAGGCTTGTTTTCATGTTTTGGGACTTGACGATATATTCGGACGGGGTCTCTGGGGGCCCGGGTGCGATTTAGATTGAATCCAAATTCAATTTGGAGACTTGGAGAATTTTGATGCTTGCTGAGAACTGGTACAATCTCACCTGTGATGATATAGCCGCAACTGCGGCACCGAAGAAGCGGACCCTTGGCCACAGATGCGAGATGGGGCTAGGTGATCTAAGACCGTAGGTGCGGATATGTGTTCCCAGGTGCACCACCGCGGAAACGGTTATTTTTCCGCAGATGCGGATTTGGGCTGTTGGCAAGAGACTGCAGGTGCCGTCCTTTTTTCGTAGAAGCGGATGCGCAGATGCGGATAAGGTTCCATAGAAGCGAAATTTCTAGAGTTAGTGAGCGGCCGCATATCCGATGATTATTCCGTAGATGCGGAGCTGCAGAAGTGGTTGATAGACTGCAGATGCGGAAATCACTAGGCAGAAATAGGTTAGTTCGAGGGTTTTGTTTCATTTCCCACTTTTTGAGTTAGAGAGCTCAATTTTGGGCAATTTTGGAGGGGATGTTTAAGGTTTGGATTGTGTTTTTGACTCGGATTTGTTCATTTTTCATGATTGAGAAACTGGGGATTTGTGTAAAAACTTTCTTAAAGCATAAATTGAGGATTTGAATGTCGATTTGAGGTCGAAATTGGATAATTTTAGTATGGTTGGACTCGTATCGGAATGGGTGTTCAGAATTGGTATGTTTGGTCGGGTTCCAAGGTGTGGTTCCGGGCTTGACTTTTTGATTTTCTTTATAGATTGAGACTTTATTATCAGGAATTGCTTCCTATGCCTTGTGTTTATGTAATAAGTTATTTTGGCTAGCTTCGAGCCATCAAGAGTTGGATTTACGCGGGAAAGGCTTATTAGGGGATTGATTTAGCTTGTCTGAGGTAAGTATCTTGCATAACTTTGTGTGAGGGAAACTACCCCTTAGGATTGGGTTCATTGCATTATTTGAATTATGTGAAAGACGTGTGCACGAGCTGACGAGTCTGTACACGGTCTTATATATGGTATTTTAAACGGTTTAGAATCTTAGGCTCTTTCATGCACTTAATTGGAAATTGTCATATCATGTTACATCTCCATTGTTAAATTGCTCATACATTCTTTACTTGATGTTGTTATCACATGTTCTATCTTTTATTGTCAAACATGCTCTTATATGCCTTAATTGATGTTGTAACCTCTCTTATTGTCACGTGTCTCTTTATTTTTTGAGTCATTCTTATTAGAAGTTGTTATTTCATGATGTCTCTTCGTGTTGAATTAGCCTCATGCATTTAGACGTAATTACTATTTCATACTATCTCTTTTGTTGTTAAGCTTAGGTTATACAATTGAATTTGAAGTTGTCTTTTTGTCGAAATATCTTCATTTTGAGTTATTGAAGTTGATGTTGTGAAAGCTATTGTCACCTTGAGGTTGAAGTTGTTGATTATTGAGATATCCCTCCTTGTTGAGTAATTCTCATTCATTTTGTTATTATTGAGATTCTTGTATACATTGTGGTTGAGTCCTGGGCTATACGTTTTTGTAATAATGGTATTGTTGATTTTGGCAAGTATTGTGACACATGGGCACGAGTGGTACGAGTCTATTATGTATTGTGCTATCGATACGTATGCAGTAGTATAAAGATAGGGGTTGATAGGCATGCAGTGAGATAAGGTGGAATTTATATGCGTGTTGCTAGTAATGGAATTACTTGAAGCCACGCAGTGATATAAGGGAGCAAGAACACGTGTAGCAATTTCGGGAAAAGTATTTTCAGAATAAATGCAAGGCTCACCCGGTGATATAAGAAAGATTGTGATTTGTGAAATGAGGTTATGAGGTGTGGTGCCTCGGTTTTAATTCTTGTTGTACATTCTATGTTAAAGAGGCGTGTTGTTTGAATAGTTCTTGTTGCTTTCTTCCTTGTCTTATTTGTATTTGCCCGTATTTGATTACTTGTTGTTCTCATCATGTGTTCAGTTTTTTTTTTTTTTTTACCGCCTTGAATTCCATTGTTAGCTTACACTATTGCACTACTTTATTGTCCTTTTTTTTCTCGCGTTCTATATTAGACTATACTATACTTTGTTCAGTTTTCTTATCCTAATAGGTATTTTAACATGGCCTCATCACTACTCTACCGAGGTTAGTCTTGATGCTTACTAGGTACCATTATGGTGTACTCATGCTATGCTTCTGCACATTTTTGTGCAGATCCAGGTACATCTGCTCGTGCCGGACACTAGTGATCGTACAGTTATTTTCGGAGACTTCAAGGTATACCTACTCGATGCTCGCATGCCTCGAAGTTATCCTATGTTTTTCCTATACTACTGTTTATCCTATTATCATACAGTGTTGTATTATAGATTTCAGTATATTCTGTAGAGCTTATGACTCAGTTCAACCGGTTTTGGAGATCATGTTACAGATGTTCCTCTCTGGAGGTATTATGAGTTTTTATCAGTTTATTTTGTTATCTTAGTTTGTTATTTCTGTTAAGCTATCAATGAATGTTAGACTTACCCAGTCTTAGAGATTAAGCGCCATCACGACTACCTTAGGTGGGTTTTGTGGTCGTGACACATTTCATTAATCTTAACAAGTCAATACAATGAATTCAAAGATCACAACCAATAAATGACCAAGGAAATACGAGTACAATTAGGGAACAATCTAGTGGAGGTTTCTAGACCACCCACTCAACCAGCTTGGGGTGGAGGTCATCCAGGATGTGGTCGTCCTAGAGGGGGAGCTCAATCTAGTGGAGGTTTATCCCGGATGCTATGTATTCCCATAGGACTGAGGCTGTTGCTTTTGATATAGTGATTACATGTATTGTTTCTATGTTCCACAAAGATGCTTCAATATTGTTTGATCCTAGTTCTACTTGTTCATATCTTTCATCATGCTTTGCTTCTTCTTTGGATATGCCTCGTGATGCTCCTGTGCATGTGTCTACACATGTTGGTGATTCTATTATGGTGGATCGAGTTTATTGGTCATGTGTGGTCACTATTTGTGGTTTTGAGACGAGGGTGGACTTTTCCTTATTAGATATAGTGGATTTTGATGTGATCTTGGGTATGGATTGGTTATCTCCTTACCATGTTATTCTGGATTTCCATGCTAAGATCGTGATATTAGCTATGCGTGGTTGCCGAGGTTAGAGTGGAAGGGTTCTCTTGGTTGAATTCCTAGCAGGGTGATCTCATTTTTGAAGGCTCAAAAGATAGTTGAGAAAGGATATTTAACATATTTAGCCTTTGTCAGAGATGTTAGTGCTGATACTCCTACTGTGGAGTCAGCTTCAATAGTGAGAGAGTTTATAGATATGTTTCCTGTAGACCTACTAGGCATGCCACCCGATAGGAATATTGATTTTGGCATTGATTTGGCAGCAGAAACTCATCCTATCTCTATTCCACCATATTGCATAGCTCCAGCAGAATTGAAGGAATTGAAGGAACAGTTGAAATAGTTATTGGATAAGGGGTTCATCAGGCCTAGTATGTCACCTTGGGATGAATCAGCATTGTTTGCTAAGAAGAAGGATGGGTTTATAAGGATATGTATTGACTACAAGCAGTTGAACAAGGTGACCATCAAGAACAATTATCCACTGCAGTGCACTGATGATTTGTTTGATCATCTTCAGGGTGCCAGGGGGTTACCAGTTGAAGATTATGTGCATTATGAATTTTCGGTGATGTATTTTGGCTTGACTAATGCCCTAGTAGCCTTCATTCATTTGATGAACAATGTGTTCCAGACCTATTTGGATTCTTTTGTTATTGTGTTCATTGATGATATATGTGTGTATTCCTATAGTAGGGAGGACCATGACCTGCATTTGAAGATCGTGCTTCAAACTTTGAGGGAGAAGAAGCTATATACTATGTTCTCCAAGTGTGACTATTGGTTGGACTCGGTGGGACTCTTAGGTCATGTGGTATCTAGTGATGGGATCAAGTGGAGCCGAAGAATATTGAGGCAGATTAGAGTTGGTCCAAACCTTCTACCTCTACAATCAGGAGCTTCTTGGATTTGGCTAGTTATTACCGCCAATTCGTAGAGGTATTTTCATCTATTCTAGCTCCATTGACCTTTGACTCAGAAGGGCACTCCGTGCCCGTTCAAGTGGTCAGAAGAGTGTGATGAGAGCTTTCAAAAGCTCAAGACAGCTTTGACTACAGCTCTAGTGTTGGTTTTGCCTTCGGGATCGGGTCCATATATGGTCTATTTGTGATGCTTCATGGGTTGGCATTGGGTGTGTATTGATGCAGGACGGCAGGATGATTGCCTACATCTCGCTCCAATTGAAGCCCCATAAGAAGAACTATCTAGTGCATGATTTGGAGTTATCAGCTACTACACACAAGCTCAAGATTTGGAGGCATTACTTATATGGCGGGTCTTATGAGGTGTACACCCATCATTGGAGTCTTCAGTATCTGCTTAAATAGAAAGATTTGAATTGGAGGCAGCAAAGATGGCTGGAGCTTTTGAAGGATTATGATATTACTATTTGTTATCATCCGGGGAAGGCTAATGTGGTGGCCGACGCCTTGAGTAGGAAGGCAGAAAGTAAGGGGAGTTTAGCATTCATTCTAGTTGTGGAGAGGCCCTTAGCTATGGATGTTCATATTTCGGAGCCTAGCAGGGTCCTTGCTTATGTTGTATCTCAGTCATTTTTGTTTCAGCACATTAAGGATTGTTAGTATGACGAT
Source organism: Nicotiana obtusifolia (assembly GCA_002018475.1). Classification (NCBI taxonomy): domain Eukaryota; kingdom Viridiplantae; phylum Streptophyta; class Magnoliopsida; order Solanales; family Solanaceae; genus Nicotiana; species Nicotiana obtusifolia. The sequence goes on along the minus strand of MCJB01001002.1, from coordinate 34,011 downwards.
TCCCACTTACTTGTCCTCAAGGACACGGTGCAGTGAGGTGGTACTAAGGAAGTGTCTATTTGTGATGATGGTGTATTGCGGCTTTAGGGCCAGATTTATGTTCCTAATGTGGATGGATTGAGAGAATGATCATTAAGGAGGCTCATAGTTCGCGGTATTCTATTAACCCAGATGCTACGAATATGTATCATGACTTGAAGCAACATTATTGGTGGTGGAGGATGAAGAAGGACATTGCTGGGCATGTTGCCTGATGTTTGAATTATTAGCAGGTCAAGTATGAGCATCAGAGTCCAGGTGATTTTCTTTAGAAGATTGAGATACCAAAGTGGAAGTGAGAGCGCATCACTATGGACTTTTTGGTAGTTTTTTCACGGATGTTAAGGATATTTGATTCTTTGGGTTATTGTGGATCAATTGACCAAGTCGGCGCATTTCATTCCTATCATGACATCCCTATTCTTCGGAGCTGTTTGGCTAGGATCTACATGAGGGATATTGTTCGCCTGCATGGTGTACATGTCTCTATCATCTCGGACCGCGGCAATTAGTTTAATTCACACTTTTGGAGGCTAATACAGAATGAGTTGGGGCTACATGTTGAGTTGAGTACTGCATTTCACTCTCAAACGGATGGATAGTTTGAGCCTGCCATATAGATTTTGGAGGATATGTTGAGGGCATGCATTATTGATTTTAGACATTAGTGGGATCAGTTTCTACCTTTAGCAGAGTTTGCCTACAATAACAGCTATTTGTCGAGTATCCAGATAGCACCATATGAGGCCTTACATGGGAGGTAATTTCGTTCTTTGGTTGGTTGTTTTGAGCCTGGCGAGGCTAGGCTATTGGACATAGATTTGGTCTGTGATGCTTTACAGAAGGTGAAATTGATTCAAGAGCAGATTCATACAATATAGTCCACGAAAAGAGTTATGCTGATAGGAAGGCTCGTGATGTGTCATTCATAATGGGTGAGAAGGTCCTACACTGAGTTTCGCCCATGAAGGGCGTGATGAGATTTGGGAAGAAGGGCAAGTTGAGACCTTGGTATATTAGTCCTTTCAAGGTGTTAGAGCGAGTTAGTGAGGTGGACTGAAGACTTGCTTTGCCACCCAGCTCATCAGTAGTTCACCAGTATTTCATGTTTCCATGCTTTTGAAGTATTATGAAAATCAGTCTCATGTATTAAATTTTAATTCAGCGCAGTTGGATGAGAATTTGGCTTATGAAGAAGAGCCGATGTCCATTTTGGATAGGCAGGTTCAGAAGTTGAGGTCTAAGGATACTGCATTAGTGAAGGTTCGGTAAGGAGGTCAATCGGTCGAGGAGGTGGCTTACAGACCGAGCATGATATGCAGAGCACATATTCTCACCTTTTGATATCCCAAGTATGATTATAAACCTGTTTGAGGACGAACATTTGTTTAAGGGGGGAGAATGTAACGATCCAGCCGGTCGTTTTATGCATTTGAGCGATGTTTCCCTATTTAGTGATTCTTCCATGTTTGATTGTTGTTTTGTGACTTGTTGAGATAGTTTTTTTGGTTTCGGGGAAGTTTTAGAATGAGTTGAAATACTTAGTTCCATGAAGCTTTAATTATAAGAGTTGACCAAGATTTAATTTTCATGTAAACGAGTTCGGTGTTTTGATAGCTCCAATAGGTTGGTACATTTTTGACTTAAGCATATGTTCGAATTTGGATTTGGAGGTTCCTAGGTTGATTTGGCTCTAATTACCGAGAGTATAAAATTTGAAGGTTTGAAAAGTCCAAAAGCTTGACCAGCAATTGACTTTAAGGCCAGTAGATTCAGATTGTTGTTTTGAGAGTTGGAATAGGTTCGTTTTGTCATTTGAAACTTATGTGAAAAGTTTGGGTTCATTCCGGGTTTGTTAGGCTTGAATCGGATGCTTTGTGTGAAGTTGGAAGTTTATGAACTTAAGAGATTGATCTTGATCGATGATTCTTGGTTTTGATATTAATTTCATTGTTTGATCCTTTTGATAGGTTTTTTGGGAAGGTATTACGACTTGTTGGTGTGATTAGATAGGGCCCCGGGGCCTCGAGTGTGTTTCGAACGAGTTTCGAAACATTTTGAAGTTGGACGGCACTTCGGGTTCTGGTGTTTCGCACCTGCGAGGTTTGGTCCGCAGGTGCAGTTCTGCAAAAGCGGACATGAGGTTGTAGAAGCAGGGTGAAGGATTCAGTGTAGAAGCGAAGGTGCATGTGCGAGGCCTGTTGCACATGTGCGGCCCAGCAGAAGCAGGACTTGGCACGTAAAAGCAGATAGTTAAAACTTTTAGTGAGCTCGTAGGTCCAACCATTTGTCCGTAGAAGCGACAACTTTGTCAGTAGAAGCAAAAATCATTGGGCAGAATATTACAATAGGGGGTTTGGCTTCATTTTATTATATTTTGAGATTAGGAGGTTAGATTGGGACAATTTTTTAGGCGATTTCACTCACTTAGGTTGCGTAAGTGTTCTTAACTCAGATTTGATTATTATTCATGATTCTATCCTTGGATTTGGCTTTAGGTGAAATCAAAAGGAGAAAATTAGGGTCTTTAAAGAAATTTTGGAGAATGAATAAGTGTGAACCCCCATACGGAGTTCAATTTGGATAAAACTTGTATATTTGGACTCGTGTTGGAATGGGTGATCCGAATTTGTAACTTTTGTCGGGTTCTGAGGTACGAACCCGAGTTGACTTTTTGGTTGACTTTGTGTTTTTTATCAAAGATTGAACCTTTGTGCTTCGATATTTTTTTCTTTAGCATTATTTGACACCATGGTGCGCTATTTGACTAGATTCACGTTATTTGCAGGTTGATTTGCGTGGGAAGGAATTTTTGGAGTATTGATTCAAACACATCAAGGTAAGTAACTTGTCTAGACTTGGTTTGAGGGTAATTTTCCCATTGGCTAGGGTATCTGATACATATTGGGGGATACGTACGTGCTAGGTTATAAGTGTATATGCGTACACCAGGGTTACTCATGATCCGAGTAGATCTTAGGCTATTATGTGCCTTGTTTGCTATTATACCTCATTGTTTTCGTGTTTTTTCCATTTGTATGATTTTGTGAGCTATTATTCGTGTTAGAAATCATGTCTAGGCTATATTTTTTTCTGTTTGAGACATGATAGGGCTATTCATGCTATATTGAGTAGTTTGCCTTAATTATAGTCATATTCTCCGTCATGATGTTACATCCGCGTATTATGCTTCTGTCTCTATGCATTTTTTGTATGTTATCTCACATGTTGTTGGTACCCTTATATGTGTGACACGATTTGAGCTGAGTACTACGAGATGTGAGCATTTGAGAATTGAGCGGGTGATGACCAATCTTGGGCTATAGAGTCGATTTGATACTGATAGTGAGGTGACACGTGCAACAAGCCCCAGATTGAGCTGAGTGATGTTGATTGTGAGGTAACACGTGTACCAATCCATATATTAGTCTAAGTGCTTTTGATCATTGACTTAGATCCGATATGTGCTTGGTCTAGGACCCGTTCCTTTGATGTCTGGTATTAACCTTTGTATGCATGCACATGGGTCATATATGTGCTTGCTGAGGGACTTATGTCAAGCATTCATACAGTGCTGAGTGTGGTTGTGTGTGATGATTGAAGGGTATTTGTACCAGGCACTATATGCGCTGAGATTTGGTGTTCTGGATAATTTAACAGCGATATTGTTGATTCTAGCAGGTATAGGGTCGTGTCCCTTCGCTCATGCTAATTGGTACTTGATATCTTTATTTGATGTGTAGAACTTGAAATCCTAGTTAAATTAGTAAAACCACGCTTAGTAATTTCTGTTGGAAGAATTTATGCCTTAACTGTTATTTTTTGAAAAGCATACGTATTTCTTCTCTTATTCTGAAAAGGTTTGATTTGAAATTTCTTGGGCTACTTTTCCTTTTGGCGTTATTATACCGTTATTGTTGTCATTGGCTATTGAAAATGAGTATTGGACCTTCAAGCTCGTCGTTTCTTTCAGCACAAGGTTAGGTTTCTTTCTTATTGAGTACATGGGGTCAGTTGTACTCATACTATACGCTGCACTTTATGTGCAGATCCAGTTCACCACAATAAAATTCACGGGAAACGAAAAAATTATCCACCTGAACTAGTATATTTTCTACTATTCCTTCAGGGATAGTTGTGGTCGGATTTGTCTGCGGTAAAGCCACAGGTATAGATTTGATTTCTCCAATCTCTCCTTCAAGCTCCCTAGAAATAGACAAAGGAATTAGATTAATAAAAACACCTGAATCACATAATGTTTTTCAAATTTGGTACTCCTTTAAGAATAAGGTATGATGAAACTCCTTGGATCTCCACATTTCTGAGGGAGCTTATTTTGTATAATAGCACTACACTAGCATTGGGCTTAACCACTGATGTCTCTACCACTTTTCGCTTGCCTGAGAAAATTTCCTTCAAAAACTTGACATATGTTGGCATTTGAGAGATTACATCAGTGAAAGATGGATTGACATATCTTCTTAAGCGCTTCTGAAAAGCAGCCAAATTACTTCTCCAACTTCTTTCTTTTGAGCTTCTGAGGAAAAGATTGAGCAGACATATATTTGGCTTCCTTAGTCTCTTCATTCACTTTTTTATCATTTCTTATTCCTTGTAGGAATACATCTAATAGAAACTCCAGTTTTACTCTTCTTATTTAGACCATCCTCTTGGTCTACCCTCTCGATCCGCATTAAGGTCGATCAAATTCGTTTTACTTCTCAAGGACACTACCTTGATTGTTTCTTTTGGGTTTCTTTTAGTGTCACTCAGTTGAGTTCCTAGGGCCCTCTCATACATCATGTTAGCAATCTACCCCATTTGCTTCTCAAGGTTTCGAACGGCAACATCACGAGTTTCAAATTTCTCCTCCGACTTAACATTGAAAGTCCTCATCAAATCCTCAAAACTTGATTGATTAGGCTGTTGTGGCTGGTATTGGGGCCTCTACTGAGTTTGAAAACATGAAGCTACTTGTCCTTAAGGTCTAGGATTACTCTGTTGTCATGCATTCAAGCTACCACTAGGAGGCTCCATGAAACTACGAGATGTCTTTGTCCCACGCAATTGAAATTATTTTCATCTTGGTAGTTGCCTCTGTCAAAGTTACCCACAATGTGTACTGATTTATCTATCACTACAGCCTAATAGTCATGTGTTGGGTGGACCATTCCATATAAATTACAATCCATTTGTGGCTCATTCTGTACCTTATCTAAGGTCAACTTACTAATATCTTTGGCCTATGAATCAATCTAAGCTTGCATGGAAGTGGTGGAATCTACTTGATGTACCCCAACCAGTTTTCTCCTCTCATTTTCATTCGTGGGTCATTGATTTGCATCTATAGATAATTCATCCAAAATAAAAATAATCTCCTCGGGATTATTCTTCATAAAAGGACTTCCGGTTGCATTACTCAGGATCCTCTTGGAAGCAGGTGTCAATCCATCTCAAAAATCTTGAAGTTGCATCCACTGTTCGGTTCCATTATATGGGCATATTTCTCACTAGTTCCTTGAACCTTTATCATGCCTCGAAAACCGTTATCTCTTTATGGATGAAATTATGGATCTCTTTCTTGAATTTACTTATTTTTGCAGTAGAGAGGTATTTGTCAATTAATTTGTTTATCATATCCAGCCATAACCAAATTGACCCAATCGGCGGAGTTCGCAGCTAATACTTGGCATCATCTTTTAGTTAAAAAGGGAATGCCCTTAAAGATATAGAATATGCGATGCAACATTGTACTAGAAAGTCTTCATGGTCTTATCGAAGTCCAATAAGTGAGTATTTTGATTTTCGTTGGGTTTGCCTCGAAAGACGCAATTATTCTGAATGGTTTGGAGCAGTCCCTACTTCATTTCAAAGTTATTCGCTGCAATTGGTGGAGGTCTCACACTGGAGAGTCCTTGGTTGTAATTGGCCTAGCATGGTCTCCAAATGATTATCCAGGCCAGGATGCAGCATTTTCAAATTAATCTTGAACTAGAGGCCGATTCAGATCAATGGTTTCAGTAGCTTTAAGAGCTACTTCAACAGCTGCCCACGTGGTTGCTTCCATTTCGGGTGCTTCTCTTGCAGCTAGGTCAACTTGGTCACCCCCGTTATTTACTATATTATTTTGAGTTAAAGACTATCCCCAAGAATTTTCTAGTGTGTTCTTTCTCTTTTCTCAATTGTCGCGAGTGTTTCTCATTCTCTGGATTGTATAAGAATCATTTTCCTAGATGAAGATTGAATCATAAACCAAAGAATTCAAACATGTCACCTGCAAACATAAAAGAACACGTGAGTAGAAAATTAAAAAAAATATATTGTTCCTGAATTAGCACCAAATACTATTTCGAACACTATTAATCGTTATTTCCACGTCTTTGACGAGCGCAAAACCAGTGTATAAATTGAACACTGCTAGTCAAAGATAGTATAGTTTATGTATATGGATTGGATTAAATAATGTTCTAGTAACTTCTAGCTTAACGCTATCTAGGATGATTAACTCATTAATTATAGTTGTTTAATGATTACAATTATCAAATTAAAATTATAAATAAGTAAAATTGATCACAGGAAACTACATAATTGAGCTAAGAGGGGTTGTTATCAATTTGAGAAATAAGGACACGACAAGATAAGTGCAACATAGTTATTCGAGATATAAATTTGTTTACATTCACTTATAGTGTTTCTAATAATGCTCACAAATTGATGATTAGCTTAATCATAAGGTGAAGATCCTTCTCTCGAACAAATCTAAACTCTACGTGATAAACTAATATGAAGCACTGTCAAGATATACAAGAAGACATTAATTGATTAGTCTTTAGAAAAACGTCTCTCGAATATTCTCCTAACTTAGTTTAATCAATACGTCAAAAATATCTTTTGATTACTTAGAAGAATCACTAAATTAAAGAAATTAAAATTCTGCAATGGTAATCACCAACATATTCCTCTTTCGATTAAATAAATCGGTGAACAAATTCCCATTCAATTAAAAGCTACATAAACGAATTCATGCAATTAAATAAGAGTTAAAATCTACATACAATGCTCCAATACCATACCCGTTAAAACCCCAGTGAAGAACTATTCTACATATATGGAAAAATTCATCATAAATAAGTTAACACCGATGGTTAGTTGAAATTTTGATAAAATCTCGTGTCTCCTTGCCTTAGACACTCTCCAAAACACTCCTAGGTCAAATCCTCCTTCAAATACATATTTCTAAAGTGTTTTTTGACCAAAATGCCCTAAATGATTCAAAGTAGGATTGCACAAGCCAAATATGGCTTACCATACCGTGGCCCATGTCGGGTAGCACGATGGGGATGTGGAAAAGTTTTGATGCCTCTAATTTTGTCTCGCCTAATGCCAATTTGTCTTGTCCCATGGTTGGGCACGACGTTGTGCACATCATGATAATCAGAAGCTTGTTTCGTTTGCTTCAGATGAGAATTTCAACAAGCCAACTCATGTGGCACGTCACTAAGCACGCAGTGATAGGCCACATTCTGTCTTTGAGCGTTTTTCCTCCACTTTCTTTATATGTGGGCTCGGTCTTCGACATCCAAACTCGATTCCGGCTTAATTTTCGAACTTCTACTCAGAATTCAAAGTTCTACTTTATTCTTTCTAGCTCCAAAAATCTATCTTAGCTCGGAAGCAAGACCTACAAAATAGGAATCACATAATAAGTATAAATTCCTCACATTGTACCTCAAATACAATTAAAGTGCACTCTATAATAGGTGCTATGTAACCAAAAACTCATAACCAAGCCTACCATCAAGACTATTGCACCAATGGCAAGAATGAAGGCTATACGGATGCTTATCGTTGCATATCACATGGGGTTCAAACTGCATAAAATGGATGTTAAAAAAATGATTGGGTATCTGAAGGAAAAAGTATTCGTCAGTCAACCTCAAGGTTTTGAGAGTCATGATTTTCTTGATGATGTCTACAAATTAAAAAATGCACATGTAATGACCCAGCCGGTCGTTTTGTGTATTTGAGCCCTGATTCTTCATTTGAATAATTCTCGTGTGCTTGATTGTTGTTTTTGACTTACGAAGATGTTTGGTTTGGTTCCGATAAGGTTTTGGAGTGAATTGGAACATTTAGTTCATTTGTTGGAAGCTTCAGTTGTTAGAGTTGATCAAAGTTTGATTTTTGTGTAAACACCTCGAATTCATATTTTGACGGTTCCAATAAGTTTGTATGGTGATTTTGGACTTAGGCGTATGCTCCACTTTGGATTTGGAGGTTCCTAGGATGATTTGGCTCTATTTGTCGAGAGTTGGCAATTTGAAGATTTAGAAATTTCATAAGTTTGACCATGAGTTGAATTTATGGCTATTAGGTTCGAATTCTTATTTCCAAGCTTGAAATAGGTCTATTTTGTCATTTGGGACTTGTCTGCATAGTTTGATTTCATGCCGAGTTGGTTTGGTATGAATCAAATGCTTAGTTGTGAAATTTGAAGTTCATGAACTTGGAGCCTTACATGATGTGTTTTGGTGCTTAATATTCTTGATTATGGATGTTATTTTGATATTTTGAGCTTATGAGCAAGTTTATATACTTGTGGATGTTTGGTATAGGGCCCGAGGGGCTCGGGTGAGTTTCGGATTGGTATTGGGAAGGTTCATTTTGCCACTTCTGTAGACCTCGCAATTGAGATAGTCTACTCGCAGTTGCGAAGGTTCACATTTGCGGAGTCTAGATCGCATTTGCGATAATAGACTGCGAAGGCCAGCTTCACAATTGCGACAGCTGCATTTGAGAATGGCGTATCGCATTTGCGACGCTTAGTCTAATTTGCGTTCCTGGTCGCATTTGCAAAGACTGAGACTGAGGGAGCCAGTTCGCATTTGCCACTTCTGCAGCTGCTTAATAGGAATTTAAGTATTGTAGCCCATTCTCTCATATTTTGAACCCTAGACTTGAAAAGAGACGATTTTTGAAGAGGATTTTCATACCGGCTTTGGTATAAGTGATTTCTACACATTTCTATCGTTATTTCAAGAATCTACATGGATTATTAACATCCAAAACATGAGGAAAATTTTGGAGATTTTTCCTACAACCTCAGAAAAGGAAAATTGGGGTTTTGAGCTATGATTTTGGACTCAATTTTGGAATCTAATCATATATTTGGACTCATGAGGTTATAGATAGTCAGGATCTACCCCTTGACTCGTGTTTTGACCAAGTAGGCTTGGAGTTGACTTTTATTGACTTCTTGAAAATTGAATAAAGATCAAAGCTTTATTATTTGGAATCGATTTTTATGGCTTTGTTTGATGTTATTGAGTTACTTTTGGCTAGATTTGACCCGTTCAGAGGCCGATTTGAGAGGCAAGGAATTTTTAGAGTATTGACTCTCGTGCTTTGAGGTAAGTATCTTGCCCGATCTTAGTTTGAGGGTAATTTTCCCGTTGTCTATGGTATTTATTATAAGTTGGGTGTGAGGCACGTGCAAGCTAATGAGCGTCTACGCGTACACCTTGGTTATTCATGATTGAGATAGACTTTAGGCTATTATGTGCCTTGTTTTTGTATTATGCCTCTTTAATGTTGTGTTTCTCCACTTGTATAACTACATGAGCTATTATTCATGCTAGGAATCATGTCTAGGCTATGCGATTACCTGTTTGAGACATGATAGGCCATTGTTGCTATTGTAAGCAGTTTGCCCGAATTGTAGTAATAATCTCAGTCATGATACTATTTTCGCGTATTACATCTCTGTCCCTGTGTACTCTTTATATGTTATCTCACATGTTGTTAGTGTCCTTATATGTGCGATACGGGTTGAACTGAGTACTATGAGATGTGGGCATATTGAGACTTGAGCGGTTTGATGACTGATGTTGGGTCATAGCGAGTTGATATTGAAAGTGTGGTGACGCATGCGCCAGGCCCTATAATGGGTAAGTGGTTTTGATAGTGAGGTGAGTGTGTTCCAAGCTCCATATTGGGCTAAATGATATTGATCGTTGACTTAGATCCAATCAATTCTTGGGCTAGGATCCGCCCCACCGGCGTTAGGTATTAACCTGTGGGTGCAGGTACACATGACATAGATTATTGGTGAGTGACTTATGCCAGGCATCTGTACAGTACTGTGTACTGAGTGTGTGTGTGTGTGATGTTTGGAGGGTATTTATGTCAGGCACTATACATGTGTTGAGATTTGGTATGCTTGATGATTATACTGCAGACATCGTTCATTCTAACATGTATACTTATCATGCAGGTACAAGGTTGTGATTCTTTCCTCATGCTAATTGGTACTTGGTGTCTCTATTTGATGTTTAGAACTTGGGAATCGTTGTTAAATTTATAAAAGCATGTAAAGGTGATTTCTGTTGAACAATTTATGCCTTAACTATTATTCTTGAAAAGCATGCTTATTTATCCTCTTACAGTGAAAAGGCTGAATTTGATATTACTTGAAAAACTTTTTCTTTTGTCGTTATTATGCTGTTATTGGTGTTGTTCGCTATTGAGAATAAGCATTGGACCTTGCCAAGCTCATCACTACTTTCAGTCTGAAGTTAAGCTTGTTGCTTATTGAATACATGTGATCGGTTGTACTGATACTACACTCTGCATTTCATGTGTAGATCCAAGTGCTGCTGAAAGAGGTATTTCTAGATAGTGGCATCTGTACCAGTTTCGGAAATTTCGAGGTAGTTGATATTTCATTCACAGACCTTGAAGTCCTTTTTCTCTTCGTTCATATTATTATTGTTCAATCCTTCAAAAAGTACTGCATTTTTTGATGGGTTTCCAATTGTATCACTATTTTGACTTCACTTATTTGTGTTATTCCACATTTTTTACTACTTCAAGCTTTTTTTGAAGCTTATTTCTATTTATTGATTGTTGGCTTGCCTAGAAAGCGGTGTTAGGGGCCATCATAACTTTGGTAGAATTTTGAGTCGTGATAGCACTATATAGATTGAAGTAAGCACCTAAGGTGTTGTATGAAAGACAGTAAAAATTCCTACTTAGGAACAGGTTCCCAATAAGAAAAATTGACAACACTCTATTTCTGATGAAGCAAGGTAAAAGCTTGAAGGTTGTTCAAGTGTACATTGATGATATCATTTTTAGAGCGACTAATGAATCTCTGTGTAATGAGTTGTAAAATTAATGGGAAGTGAATTTGAGATGAGCAGGATGGGTGAGCTGAACCTCTTTCTTGAGTTATAAGTTAAGCAAACTACTAATGGCACGACGATACATCAACAAAAGTACGTTAAGGAACTGCTGGAAATATTTGAAATGGACAATGCAAAGATAATTGATACTCCTATAGCTACTACTACTCGGTTGGGCATAGATGAATTTAGCTTGTCTTTTGATAAAAGGTCGTATATGGGTATAATTGGATCCTTGTCCTATCTAACTGCGATTAGACTAGATATTGTGTTTAGTATTGGGATTTGTGCTAGGTTTCAGTCAAATCTCAAGGAGTCACATCTGAAAGCTATGAAGAGGATCTTGAGGTATTTGAAAGGTACTCAAGACCTGGTTCTTTGGTATCCATCAAGTGGTAATTATGACTTGGTGGGGTATGTAGATACTGACTATGCTGGTTTTTCTGGTGGATGGGAAGAGCACATCTAGGATTGATCATTTTCTAGGTTCATGTTTAATATTTTTGGTGTCAAAGAAGTAAACTATGGCTGAGTATGTAGCTACAACATCATTTTGTGCACAATTGATATGGATCAAACAACAGATAGAAGACTACAATGTGGTGATTGAATAAGTTCTAATATTATGATAATACAAGTGCTATGAACTTGAAAAAGAACCTGGATCACTACAAGTGAACAAAATATATTGATGTCAGGCACCACTTTTTGAGAGACAATGTAGAGAAAAGTACATATCCCTATGTAGTTTTATAATATTGAAGAGTATATTGTGGATATATTTACCAAAGCTTTGAGTATTGATCACTATGAAAGGCACCGCTTGGAGCTTGGTTTGATCAAGCTGAACTAAGCACATTTTTAAATCCGCCAATGATTGCGTATGTTAAATTAAAGAGTCTAGTGTGTCTAAGTGTTGAAAATATCTAACTCAATCTAATACTGTAACAGGTATACACGCATGGAATGATCAAGTAGCTTAGATGAGGTCTCATGATATTATCCCTACTATTAGAGTACACTTATCCATATTGAGAAAATGAGTCAAAGATAATGGTTCTTTTGACGTTCAGGTATGCACCTCCTATCCAGTAATATGTTGCATTAACTTCTTAAATTGTCACGTCATGACATTAGATTCTAAAATCAAATCTTATCTGAGTCATAAAAGATAATCATAACTGTTATTAGTCTGCGTGAAAAGGGAATAGGTTCTTAGAATTACTGAATACATGTCTTGGCCGCCCAAATTAAAGCCAATCAAAACCTCCAGCTTTTCAAAAATCTTGGGCATATCTGTTTCCCTATTATGTTTTTTTTTGGTTAAATGTAGTATTTATTGATATGATCAAGTTACAAAAAAGGAGGGGGACATAAACCTTACCTCCAGAAACAAAACAAAAATGCACTTAGTTATCAAAAAGTGATATCTAAGTGTGACTAAACAGTGATGAATTATTAGACTTATAGGGATGTGATGATTGTCTATTTTGCAATGATAGACAAACACATTTACAAAAACATGGTGTGAATGTGCTAGGTCTTCTATACAAAAAGGTATATGTGCTTCTGCTTCTAATATTTGTTTCCAGAGTGTTGTCCCTAGTATGTACATCCGGTGCGCAAAAAAGTTTTGTAGAGTTGTCAGAGGAATGGCAAAAGAGTGCGAGCTGTCTTCAATTTTGCTTTTTCTTTGTGGGGAGAAAGCATGTTGAAGATAGCTATTCCAGTTGTGGCAGGAATTTGTTTTTTCCGATGGATGATCTGATTGAGCATTGTTGTTGCTTGTTTTCTGGAGCTGCTGCAGTAAGGTGATGTTCCTTTGTGTGTTTTTTCCTGATCCTGCTCTGTGATTGTAGCTTGTTTCTTTGATGCTGTTGTGTGTTTGTTATTTCTGGCAATGTTTTGTTGTTCTTCTTGTATCCTGTGATGTAGCTTGATTTGGCATGTTGCTGTTGTGTTGCTGATTGTGTTTAGGTATTCTCCATGATGTCCCTGATGAAGCATTGTATTGCAGTGTGCCTAGAGGTGTCCAAGATGATTGCTGTAGTGGCAAGAGATTGAGCACCAGAGGTGCTGATACCACACCTTGCAACTGCAACAATGGTCTGGACCTTATCGAGCAGATTGCTGTGGAGGAGACTGTGAAGAAACTTTTGTTTGTGTTGCTGTTGGATTGTTGCTTTATTATGTGACCTTTGGAGTATGGTACAGGATGGTGCTTTTGTGAGATGCTTCTTAACTGTGTCTCTATGATATTTAGGAGCTGTAGGTTGTTCTCTTTGTTGTTTCTGTGTGTTGTGAAGTGATTTGTGGCCCAGTGATGTGTTGTGTCATGGGAGGCCCCTGGTGATTGCTGTAATTGCAATGAGCACTCTTGGTGCTGATACCACACCTTGCAATTGCAACAATATCCTGAACCTTGCCCTAGTTTTCTCTGTGGTGTGGCAATTGTTGTTACCTTGTTGTTGCTGAGATTGTTGTGCTTTTTGAAATTTTCTTGCGTGCTGAGATTGATAGATGGGGTGATTGTTTCTGAGATCTGTCTGTTGCTGGAAATGGCATTGTTTTTTCCAGTTGAGATAGCTCGTTAGATTGAAATGTTGCTATTTTTGTGGAGGGGAATTGTTGTTCTGGTGAGGTGTCATAGCAGCAATAGTGAGGCATTGTGTGAAATCTGAAGTGATATAGTAAATCTTGTGATGCATCACAGAAGATTATTGGTGCTGCCTTGTGTGTTGTGGCCCCAGGAATGTTGTTGTTGAGGGAGTCTGCTTTGCTGCTTTGTTTCTGTTGTGGCCACGTGAGGGCAGAGTTGAGAACTTGAAGTATTTTCTGTTTGCTTGTGTGATATCTGCTTTGTGTGTTGATGTTCTTGTGGACCAGGTGAGACTGACTTGTGTATCCTACAAAGAAAAATATCCTGTTAGTGCAGTGTCTCTGTCTTGATGTCCCCTTATCTCTTTGGGAGTTTTGATTGGTGTCATTGTTTTGTTTCTCCCATGTGCCTGCAAAAGAGAGAAACATGTAGTTAGTGAATTATTTGGCCATTGTCCTGGTTTCTCCTTTGCTATTTTATTATCTTGATTCTTATGTATCGGCATTGTAGTTTATCTTCATTTAGTATTCTTCGCCCTTGTGTATCTAGCTGCCTGAAACTGTGGCATTCGATTCTTCTAGTTTCAAGTGCATAGTTGGCTAGATGGTCAGCTAACTTGTTTCCTTCCCCGTATATGTGTGTGACCTTGAGTGTGAGGGCTGCTTTTATTTGTAGGACTTCCTCTACCTGCTCAGTTATGCACCAAGGTGGTTTTCAAGTTTCATTGATTGTGTTATTTAGCAGCATGGAATCTGTTTGCAGCCAAATCTGGGAGTAGTTGTGTGATCTGCAATATCTCAGTGCCTCTACTATGGCTGCAGCTTCTGCTGTTGTATTTGTTCCCTCTGGTGTTTCTCTGCCAAGTGCATAAATAAGCTCTCCTGCTTCATCTCTCAAACAGAAACCTGTAGAGCTTCTTCCTGGGTTCCCTTTGGATGCTCCATCTGTATTGACGTTGATCCATCCTGCCATTGGGAGTTCCCAAGTCACCTTATTGTATTTGATTCTTGGAGTGTAGTTTTCCATCATATGCAGTAGGTCCTTCCATTTGTGAGGAGCTTTGATTCCTAGTTTCCTAGTTTGAACCAATGCTTGCAGTGATGTGGATATCTGATAGATGACCCTACTAGTGGTAACTTGTTCTCCATATTTGCAGCTATTTCTTCTCTTCCAGAGTTCCCATACAATGCATGATGGGACAGCTTGTAGAATTGGTTGAAGTCTAGGAACTACTTGTGCTGTCCAGCCGTTGTTATTGCTTGATGGAAAGTTAAACCTTCCCATTTTATTCCTGCTCTAGTGAGAAAGTATTGCCACACCTTAGTTGCAGTGTTGGATGTGTAAAAGAGATGTACCATTGTTTCTTCCTTTGGTTCTGTGCAGCACCAGCATTTTGATGGCATTTGGTATCCTAGTCTCTTCATGTAGTCGTCTAAAGGCAATTTAGCCTTCCATATCTTCCACATGAAAAATGCAATCTTAAAAGGCAGCCCTTGTACCCAAATCTTTGCGAAAGCTCTTTTGGGATCATCCCTCTTTCTGAGATATTCCCAGGCAGTCTTGACACTGAAATAGCCTCGAGGCTCTAGCATCCAGGATGCTATATCTATGTTGTTTTCTTTGCTTGGTGGCTTGACATTCCTTGTTGCTATGTGCAGTGCCAGATCTTAGGGCAGGAGTTTTGAAATTTTTTCCAAGTTCCAGTTTCCATCATTCTGTAGTGCGTCATACACATTGTGTATGGTTTCATCTATTGGGAAGTCATTTGGTACATTGAAGTATAGTGCTCCAAGCCTGTCCAGTTATCATACCAGAAAAGTGAGGATCCCATTTTGGGGTGCCAAATGATTTGATGCTCAATGATGTCCCTGCATTCTAGCATCTTTCTCCATATGTGTGAACCCCTTTTCCATGGAACTATGATTGGATTTAGCTTCTTGCAGTATTTTTGGGACATGAAAGCACTCCAGAGACTAGGCTTGGTTCTAAAGTTCCACCATAGTTTGCAGAACATAACCTTTGACACATCATGTAGAGATTTGAAAACTGCTCCTCCTTCTTCATATGGCATACAGAGTGTGTTCCAGGAAGCCCAGTGCCTGCTTTTGCCTCCTACTGTGTTGCTCCCAGAAAAATTGAGCAAAGAGTTTGTGAAGTTTGTTGATGACATTTTTGGGGGGGTTGATAGCAGAGAGAAGGTTTATGGGCATGCTTTGGAGAATATGTGTGATTAGAGTTGCTCTGCCTCCTACTGAGAGTAGTTTTCCTTTCCATGATTGCAGCTTGTTTAGGACTTTGTTGATGAGTTCTTGATAGTGTGAAAACTTCCTATTGGAGTAGAAGATGGGGCATCCTAGATATGTGAAGGGAAAATCCTGCTTGTTTATACCTGTGATGGTCTCCACTTGTGTAACCACCTCATTGCTGGCTGAGTGGTGCAGATACACTGCTGAATTACACCTATTGATTTGCTGTCCTGATGCTGTCTCATATGCAGTTAGAGTTGCCATGATTAGCTGTATGGAGGTGGCATCAGATGAAGTGAAAATGATTGTGTCGTCTGCATATGCTAGGTGATTTATTTTTGGGCTCCATTTAGGTAAGCCATATCCACAGAAGTATGGATTAGAGTGAAGAGCATTTAGGCTTCTTGAAAAGGCTTCTGCAGCAAGGATGAATAAAGCAGGTGATAATGGATCTCCTTGCTTGACTCCCCTTGTTGATTTGAAAAAGCCATAAGATTGGCCATTTATGAGGACTGAGTACCAATTATTGCCAATGATACCAAAATCATACCAATGAAGGTCTCACAGAATCCCATCTTTCTCAGAGTGTTAGTCAGAAATAGCCAGGACAGTCTATCGAAGGCTTTTGTCATGTCCAGCTTGATTACCACATTTGGTCAAGATTTTGTTCTAACTCTGATGTCTGTGATGATTTCTTGAGTTAGGAGGACATTTTCAACAATTGTCCTGCCTTTCACAAAGCCAGCTTGTTCTTGGGAGATTAAGCCTGGTAGCAGTTCTACCAATCTTTCATGAATGATTCTCGAGAAGATTTTGTTAATAAAATTGCTCAAGCTGATGGGCCTCATATCTGAAAATGTTGTCACTTCTTTCTTTTTGGGCAGCAGTACCAAGTTAGTGTGTGTAACACATTTTGGTAACTGTTTTCCTGAGAAGAAATCCATGGCCATTTTATGTATGTCTTCTCCTATTATGTCCCAGCATGTTTGATAGGAAGCACCTGCGAAGCCATTTGGTCCCCCTGCACTGTTGCCATTTAGACTGAAAATAGCTTGTTTGGTTTCCTCTATTGTGGGCTGTCTGATCAAATCTGAGTTTTGCTCCATGTTCATCAGTTGTGGGATGTTGTCGAGTATGCTGAAGTTGGTTGGTGTTGCTGTTTCTGTGAACTATTCTGTATAAAAACTGACTACTTCTGCTGCAATATGTTCCTGTTCCACAATCCAGAAGCCTGTGCTATTTTGGATTCGTTTCAATTGGAGCCTTTTTCTTCTGCCATTTACTTGAGCATGAAAGAATTTGGTATTTCTGTCTCCATCTTTGAACCATGCCATGCCTGCTTTTTGTCTCTAGAAATCTTCCTCTAAAGCTAAGTGTCTGATTAGTAGAGATTGGACCTTCTATAATCTTTCTCGATTTTGTTGTGTTGGTCTTTCCTCAAATTGCTTTTCATGTACCAAGACAACCTCCTCCATGCTTGCAATATTTTGGAATATATCTCCAAAAGTTGTTCTGCTCAATAATGATAGGACTTTTTTGAGCTTTTTGAGCTTGTGATTAAAGAGGATAAAGGGATCACCATAGAAATCAGCTTGCCAGTTTTCCTTCACTACTGATTTGAATGATTCACGCTTGATCCAAAAATTGAGGAATTTGAATGGCTTCTTGATTGGTGTTGCTTCCATATCACATTTTAAGAGGAGGGGGCTGTGGTCTGAGCCTATTTTGGACAGGTAAGTGACCTCTAGATTTGGAAAAGCTTGCTGAAATTCAATGTTGGCAAGACATCTATCTAGTCTTTTAAAAATGCAGTCTTCTTCTGCTCTGCCATTCCACCATGTGAAAATGCTGCCTTTAAAACCAAGATCATTTAGATTGCAGGTGTTGATGCAGTGTCTAAAATCATCTACTTCATTGATTGGCACTGGTAGACCACCAAATTTTTCTTCTTCATCCCATATGACATTGAAATCACCCCCAACTATCCATGGAGCTGTCATGTTTTGTGCAATATCATATAAGGAATCCTATAGTTCTATTCTCTCTGTTTGAGTACACTTAGCATAAACAAGTGTAAGGATGAATTCGGCTTGAGTTTCTATGTGCAGTAGCCTCAGTGTGAGCTGTTGTACCATGTCTTGCAGCACTGTGACTTCATAAGTATCTTCTATAAATGCCCAGATCTTATTTGAAACATTGACCACAGCTTGAGGTAGTCCTATTCTCCTTCTGTATCTCTCAATATTCCTTGCTTGTTGCATTGGTGTCACGACCCAAGCCGGAGGGCCGCGACCGGCACCGGACCCTACTCAACGGGCGCCGGCGTACCCTTCATCTAACTTTCCTTATTATCTATACGGCTTATCATACACATACAATCTCGAACAATAATCATAATGAACTGAAATATCATACAATTATATGAACATACTAATATACATAATATGCCAACAAGGCTGCAATGCAAGACTATACAACAAAATACATACGTTTGCCGACACGGCAATTCAACTGTACATAAGTCAACCCAACACTTGTCTATGCATAAACTGACACTTGTCAATGAGCCTCTACAAGAGCATACATAATGCAACCTACGCCGGAACAGGGCTCCGATATGCCCATAATGCCTATAACAATATGCATACCAAAACTACGGCCAGTCCGAAGGATGGATCTCGCCAATATCCGCTGGACCGAGCAACCTACTGTGGTGGAGGAGCTTCGTCTATCTGTCTATCAGGACCTGCAGCATGACATGCAGCATCCACAAATAAAGGACGTCAGTACGGATAATGTACTGAGTATGTAAGACAGGAAAATCATAATATAAGAATTGTAAAATGCGTCAGGATAAGAAACATACAACCTCTATCATCTGAAAGCCTCTGAAGCGACTAACCATGACATGCATGAGTTACATATGCATATACATATATATATATATATCCTCTTTAAAATCATCATATACATACGCCTCTGTGGGCCTCATCATCATCATACCCAACTGATCAGTGGTTGCACAATAAGTGTCATCGCCCGGCCGACCATAACACGGCTCGGTGTTTATATAGTTGCACAATAGGTGCCATCGCCCGGCCGACTATAGCGCGGCTCGGTGTAGTAAAATAGATAATGCATGCTGGACTCATATAAATCATACTTTCATGGCGACGTAAGGTCGAAGAGCTAACAACACATCAATCCTCCCATAAGAGGGGAAATAATAAAGCACTCCTAGCTCCTAAGAATAGAGTATCTTTGAGGGCTCGCACGTTCATTGCATTTGTATAATTGGAGTCGTGCAAAGAAAGAATGGTATAGTCTTACATACTTGGTATATACTGCATCAATTCTCAAGCTTACGCAATCGTCATACTCCTTAGTCTACAATAGAAGAAACGATTCTGTCATTTTCCTTTAACCGGCATAGTTATTACTAATCACAACCTTAGTTCTATATGGTTTTTCTCCACACCCTTCTTCTTCTAAAACTTCATAAACATAGTAGTAGCACATGCAGCTCATCAACAACCCAAAACAACCATAACCCATTCCATTAGCAGTAATTAACTTGAATTCATGGCTTCCATTCACCATCCCATGAGTTCTTTCATGCATAGGGTGAATTATCAAGAATTCCCAGAAAAGAATGTATAAGGAAAGAAGTAACTTACCTTGCATGTTTGATAACTCAGCCTTCTTCCTTGGTTCTTCAATTTCTAGGTCTCACTCCAAATTAGGGCTTGAAAGAGAGAGAATCAGTTAGGGCTTTTCCTCAGTTCTTCCATTTCTAGCTTTTACTCTCAATTAGAACTTGGAAGAGAGGAAATTGATTAGGGTTCATGGGATATTGGAGAAAGGGTCATGTGGCTTTTTTTCCATTGGGGAGGTCTGGGGTAAAGATGAAAATAGCACTCTTGACCGACCTTGGAGCTTATATACTTGTTCCTTAATTGGCAATTAAATAATACACGTGTCTGACGCCTGTCAAATCTGCGATCGCATTCTCGCCGCAGAAATGACATGCGGTTCGCATTTTTGTCGCAATTCTCAGCCCAGAAAGCTGTCACATTATGCGACATAGGAGGCCTGATTTGCGATTCGTATTTTAACAATGCGACCGCATACTGACCGCGTTCCTGACGTTGATTTTAGCCTAGAAATTTGTTTCAGTTTGCGATGCCTTAAGTGCAATATGCGGTCCGCATTTCATAAATGCAATCGCACTTTTGACCGCATTCCTGGCACTGGTTTTTGTCCAGAAATCTGTCTTGGTCTGCGGTTTTAGTGTCGGATATGCAGCCCGCATGTGGGTTTTGCGGTAGTATATCCAACTTTGCGAATCCTTTTGCTCTTTTATTAACTTTTGAACTCTTTTCCAGTTCTTAGGCCCTATATAAATAAACTATCTTACAGCGTAATCTAACATACGAAATTACGGGTTGTAACACTCTCCCCCCCCTTAGGATCATTCGTCCTCGAATGTAAGGATCTACTGGGATTCTACTCATCGTGGAGCATTTAACACAACGTACGGTTTTATAAGAGTATACAAACTTATAGACATGTACATTATCTGCATATTATCATTTTACACTAGGAAAGAGTATTTTCAAGTTATTGCTTACCTCGTAAGGACGTTTCTCATTCCAATGCATTCTGAGTTCCTTCGGCATCCTCATTATCTCCATTCTGGAACAGGTATGGATATTTAGACTTCATCTCTTCCTCTGCTTCCCATGTCATTTCTTCTGTATGTTTGTTCCTCCACAATACCTTAACGGAAGCTACATCCTTTGTTATTAGTTTACGGACTTGTCGATCTAATATAGCCACTGGCATTTCTTCATATGTTAGATCCTCTGTAACCTACACATCTTTGATAGGGACGACTCGAGAAGGATCTCTGATACATTTCCTCAACATGGATACATGGAATACCGGATGGACACATTCCAATTCGGATGGCAATTCTAATTCATAAGCCACACGTCTAATTCGCCGAAGAGCTTTATACGGACCGATATACCTTGGACTCAGTTAACCTTTCTTCCCGAAGCGCATGACACCCTTCATTGGTGAGACTCTCAGGAACACCCAATCACCAACTTCAAACTCTAGATCACGACGTCGGACATCAGAATAGGACTTTTGCCTGATTTGTGCCATTTTTAATCGTTCCTGTATCGCCTTCACCTTCTCGATGGCTTGGTGGATCAAATCTGGCCCATATAACTCAGTTTCACCGACTTCGAACCAACCAACTGGTGACCTACATCTCCTCCCGTATAATGCCTCGTATGGAGCCATCTTAATACTGGAGTGGTAGCTATTACTGGCAAATTCTATGAGTGGAAGATGGTCATCCCAATTTCCTTTGAAATCCAAGACACATGCCCGTAAAATATCTCCAAGCGTCTGAATGGTACGTTCAGCCTGTCCGTCAGTCTGCGGATCAAATGTTGTGTTGAGGTTCACCTGTGTGCCCAAACCTTTCTAAAAAGACCTCCAAAAGTTAGCTGTGAATTGAGCTCCTCGGTCTGATATAATAGACACCGGCACACCATGAAGTCTAATAATCTCCTTGATATACAGCTTTGCATAGTCTTCAGCGGTGTAAGTTGTCTTAACTGGCAGAAAATGAGCACATTTTGTGAGTCGGTCAAATATCACCCAGATGGAGTCAAACTTATGATAAGAGCGAGGTAATCCAACAATGAAGTCCATATTAATCACCTCCCATTTCCAGGTCGGAATCTCTATATTCTGAAGCAATCTACCGGGTTTCTAATGTTCTATCTTTACCTGTTGACAATTGGGACACTGGGCTACAAATTTTGCAATAGACTTCTTCATGCTATCCCACCAATATTGCTCTTTGACATCATGATACATCTTTGTCGAACCGGGATGGATGGAGTATCGGGATTGATGAATTTCCTGCATAATCTTCTCGCGCAACCCGACCACATTAGGCACACATAATCGGCCTTGGCACCTCAGTGTTCCATCCCCTGCAATCTCAAAAGCTGAAATTTTTCCTTGTTGAATGCCCTCTCTCAATCGTACCAAGGTGGGATCTTCATATTGCCGTGCTTTTAACTCGGCTACGAGAGACGATACTGAGGTATTATGCACAGTAACACCTCTGTCCTCGGAGTCTAATAATCTGATTCTCATATTGGCTAGCTGATGAAGCTCTTTAGTCAATTCCCATTTACCTGCTTCGGTGTGCCCTAAGCTTCCTATTGACTTATGGCTGAGAGCATCTGCCACAACATTGGCTTTACCGGGATGATACAATATTTCGACGTCGTAGTCTTTCAGTAACTCGAGCCAACGTCGCTGTCTCATATTCAACTCCTTCTGGCTAAAGATATATTGCAAACTCTTGTGATCTGTGTAGATGTCAACATGGACGACGTACAAGTAGTGCCGCCATATCTTTAAAGCATATACTACTGCGGCCAATTCCAAATCATGGGTTGGATAATTCTTTTCATTCTTCTTCAATTTCCTTGATGCGTAAGCAATCACCTTCCCATGTTGCATCAATATGCATCCCAAACCTATACCTGAAGCATCACAATATACCACATATCCTTTTGTTCCCTCTGGGAGAGTAAGCACCGGTGCGGAGATCAACCGATTCTTTAGCTCCTGGAAACTACGTTCACAAGAGTCGGACCATTGGAATTTGGTAGCTTTCTGTGTTAACTTGGTCAATGGTGCCGATATAGAGGAAAACCCTTCTACAAACCTTCTATAATATCCTGCTAGCCATAGAAAGCTGCAGACTTCTGACGGTGTTGTGGGTCTTGGCCAACTCTTCACTGTATCGATCTTCTGAGTGTCGATACTAATACCCTCGTCAGATATCACATGGCCTAAGAATGCAACTGAGTTCAACCAGAATTCACATTTGGAGAGCTTTGCATATAACTTGTGATCCCGAAGGGTCTGTAATACTATCCGCAAGTGGCCCACATGTTCTGCCTCTGAACGGGAATACAATAGAATATCATAAATGAATACAACCATGAACACATCAAGATAAGGCCTGAATACGGTGTTCATGATATCCATAAAAGCTGCTGGGGCATTTGTTAGCCCGAACGACATTACTAAGAACTCAAAATGCCCATATCTTGTTCAGAAGGCTGTTTTTGGAATATCTTTCTCCTTGACTCTCAACTGGAAATACCCTGAACGTAGGTCAATCTTGGAAAAACACTTGGCTCCCTGGATTTGGTCAAATAGGTCGTCAATCCATAGAAGTGGATATTTGTTCTTTATAGTAACCTTATTTAACTGTCGATAATCAATACGCATCCTTAACGACCCGTCTTTCTTTCGTACAAACAAGACTGGCGCACCCCAAGGTTAAAGTGCTAGGCCTGATGAAGCCCTTATCCAGCAAGTCCTTCAACTGCACTTTCAACTCTCGCAACTCTGCCGGGGCCATTCTATATGGAGGAATAGAGATCGGTTGAGTATCAGGCAACACATCAATGCCAAACTCAATCTCCCTTTTAGGAGGAAGACCTGGGAGTTCCTCTGGGAAAACATCCGGAAATTCATTGACCACCGGGATTGATTGTAGAATAGGCGACTTCGCCTCCGCGTCCATAACGCGAACGAGATGGTAGATACAACCCTTGGAGATCATCTTTCTTGCCTTAAAGTAGGAAATAAACCTACCTTTCGGCGTAGCAATGTTCCCCTTCCATTCAAGGATGGGTTCACCAGGAAATTGAAATCTAACCATCTTCGTATGACAATCAACATTCGCATAGCATGATGCCAACCAATTCATTCCCATTATTACATCAAAATCAACCATTTCTAACTCAATTAAATCTGCCGAGGTTTGACGGCTACAAATCGTCACAGTGCAACCTCTATATACTCTTCTAGCAATCACAGATTCCCCTATCGGAGTGGATACCGTAAAGGGTTTACTTAGCGATTCAGGTTTGATGCAAAACCTATCAGCCACAAGGGGTGTTACATATGATAATGTAGATCCGGGGTCAATCAATGCATATACATCATAAGAAAGCACTGATAATATACCTGTAACAACATCCGGGGATGACTCAAGATCCTGTCGACCTGCTAGAGCATATATGCGATTTTGAATACCATTTGAGCTCGGTACAGCACCTTCACCTCTACCACGATCTGCTGGCTGCTGAAAACCCCGTGCTGGAGGTCGAATTGATAAGGAAGAACCAGACACAGATCCAGTTGGCTGTGCCATACCACCACCTCTTCTACTAGGACAATCCCGCATCATATGGACAGGCTGTCCGCAAAAATAACATGCATCAGAACCTCGACGGCACGGTCCAAGGTGGGCCTTGCCGCACTGATTACAATGAGGTATTGAGGACCTCGTCTGACTAGTATCCCTGTGATGTTGTGAGGCTGATGTCCGAGAACTCTGACCTGGACTCGAATAGGTAGATCGATCATATCGAGGTCTCTGAAACTGTGGAAGAGCGCTAGTGACAGATGGCGCCAAACTCCTCGAAGATTGGGGCCTGATACTAACTCTGAAGTCACCAGAGTATCCTGCAAATCTCGATCTCTTATGTTGGCCCCTATCCTGCTCCCTGTCTGCTCTTTATTGGCGCTTACGATCCTCTAGGGTCTGGGCATAGGCCTGAATACGAGAAATATCCATGCCCTCTATCAAGGATGTTGTCGTGCACTCATTTATCAAATGTGGTCCCAATCCGTTCACAAACAAATGTACCCTATCACCCATCTCGGCCACCATATGGGGAACATACCTTGCTAAAGAGTCAAACTGCATGCTATACTCTCGCACACTCATATTTCCCTGTCGAAGGTTCAAGAACTTATCAGCTCTAGCTCGTCGTATCTCAATTGGCAGGTAGTGACGAAGAAAGGCCTCAAAAAATTCACTCCACATAGGTGGGGGAGCATTTGGACACCTGGATCTTTCCCAACTATCATACCAGAAAACTGCTAGATCCCGTAACCGATAAGAAGCCAATTCTACTGCCTCCATATCACTAGCATGCATAACCCGCAGTGTGCGATGAATCTGATCAATAAAAGTCTGCGGTTCCTCCTTGGGGTCTGATCCGGTAAACACTGGAGGATCTAGATTGATAAAATCTCGAACTCTCGTACTAACCGGTCCATCAGTAGCATCGGTGTTCTGCCTCTGAGTCTGAGAAGCTACCAAGCTAGTCAACAATTGTACCGCAGTCCTCAAGTCCTGGTCTGTAGTACCAGATAAAGGAACTGGAGATGCTGGGTGGCTTCTAATATCCTCTGGGGAAGGAGGAGTAGATGAGGTCCAAGATGGCATCTCATTCTGAGGCTCACTTTGGCCTTCTCTAGCTTGGGGCACCTGATTGGTACCCTCTCCCGCTTCTGTGTCAAACCGTCTATTACTTGTTTGCTTCCTGGTCGAAGGCATCGCTGTAGGTAAACAAGGCGAATATTAGAGATGAACACTTACAACTCAGCTCTACGCACGATCTAGATTTAGAAAGAAGGTAACATTCCTAAATGTCAGGCAGCCTCCTGATTATAAATGTGGCGCGCCACACACCCATAATCAGGACTCTACTAGACACAGCTCATAGACAATCCCTAGGACACGACCTGCTCTGATACCAAGTTTGTCACGACCCAAGCCGGAGGGCCGCGACCGGCACCGGACCCTACTCAACGGGCGCCGGTGTACCCTTCATCTAACTTTCCTTATTATCTATAAGGTTTATCATACACATACAATCTCGAACAATAATCATAATGAACTGAAATATCATACCATGATATAAACATACTAATATCCATAATATGCCAACAAGGCTGCAATGCAAGACTATACAACAAAATACATACGTTTGCCGACACGGCAATTCAACTGTACATAAGTCAACCCAACACTTGTCTATGCATAAACTGACACTTGTCAATGCGCCTCTACAAGAACATACATAATGCAACCTATGTCGAAACAGGGCCCCAACATGCCCATAATGCCTATAACAAAATGCATACCAAAACTACGGCAAGTCCGAAGGATGGATCTCGCCAATATTCGCTGGACCGAGCAGCCTACTGTGATGGAGGAGCTTCGTTTATCTGTCTATCGGGACCTGCAGCATGATATACAGCATCCACAAATAAAGGACATCAGTACGGATAATGTACTGAGTATGTAAGATAGGAAAATCATAATATAAGAATAGTAAAATGCGTCAGGATAAGAAACATACAACCTGTATCATCTGAAAGCCTCTGAAGCGTCTAACCATGACATACATGAGTTACATATGCATATACATATATATATATATATACATATATACATACATATATATATATATATATATATATATATCCTCTTTAAAATCATCATATACATATGCCTCTGTGGGCCCCAACTGATCAGTGGTTGCACAATAAGTGCCATCGCCCGGCCGACCATAACACGGCTCGGTGTTTATATAGTTGCACAATAGGTGCCATTGCCCGGCCGACTATAGCGCGGCTCGGTGTAGTAAAATAGATAATGCATGCTGGACTCATATAACTCATACTTTCATGGCGACGTAAGGTCGAAGAGCTAACAACACATCAATCCTCCCATAAGAGGGGAAACAATAAAGCACTCCTAGCTCCTAAGAATAGAGTATCTTTGAGGGCTCGCACGTTCATTGCATTTGTATAATTGGAGTCGTGCAAATAAAGAATGGTATAGTCTTACATACCTGGTATATACTGCATCAATTCTCAAGCTTACGCAATCGTCATACTCCTTAGTCTACAATAGAAGAAACGATTCTATCATTTTTCTTTAACCGGTATAGTTATTACTAATCACAACCTTAGTTCTATATGGTTTTTCTCCACACCCTTCTTCTTCTAAAACTTCATAAACATAGTAGTAGCACATGCAGCTCATCAACAACCCAAAACAACCATAACCCATTCCATTAGCAGTAATTAACTTGAACCCATAGCTTCCATTCACCATCCCATGATTTCTTGCATGCATAGAGTGAATTATCAAGAATTCCCAGAAAAGAATGTATAAGGAAAGCAGTAACTTACCTTGCATGTTTGATAACTCAGCCCTCTTCCTTGGTTCTTCAATTTCTAGGTCTCACTCCCAATTAGGGCTTGAAAGAGAGAGAATCAGTTAGGGGTTTTCCTCAGTTCTTCAATTTCTAGCTTTTATTCTCAATTAGAACTTGGAAGAGAGGAAATTGATTTGGGTTCATGGGATTTTGCAGAAAGGGTCGTGTGGCTTTGTTTCCGTTGGGGAGGTCTGAGGTAAAGATAGCTCTCTTGACCGACCTTGGAGCTTATATACTTGTTCCTTAATTTGGCAATTAAATAATACACGTGTTTGATGCCTGTCAAATTTGCAATCGCATTCTCGCCGCAGAAACGACATGCGATTCGCATTTTGGTCGCAATTCTCAGCCCAGAAATCTGTCACATTATGCGACACAGGAGGCCTGATTTGCGGTTCGCATTTTAACAATGCGACCGCATATTGACCGCATTCCTGACGTTGATTTTACCCCAGAAATCTATTTTAGTTCGCGATGCCTTAAGTGAAATATGCGGTCTGCATTTCATAAATGCGATCGCACTTATGACCGCATTCCTGGCACTGGTTTTTGTCAAGAAATCTGTCTTGGTCTGCGGTTTCAGTGTTGGATATGCAACCCACATGTGGGTTTTGCGGTAGCATATCCAACTTTGCGAAGCCTTTTGCTCTTTTCTTAACTTTTGAACTCTTTTCCGGTTCTTAGGTCCTATATATATAGACTATCTTACAGCGTAATCTAACATACGAAATTACGTGTTGTAACAATTGGCTCTTGAATGCTAATAAAATCAAAGTGGTGTTTTTTGTGCAGTGTGATGAGCCTTTCAAAGGCTTGCATTGTATTTACAGACCTTATATTCCATATGAGTGCATTCATTGTTGGTTGTTGGGATGTGCCAATGCTCTTCTTGTTGCTGTGTTCTTTGCTTTGCTTCTTTCTACTTTTATTTGCTGATTTGATCTTTGCTATCTGTGTTGGGGAGAGATCTCCTTGTTTGGCAACTTGTATGAGGATCTGATAAGTTATTTCTTCATCTAGGTCCTTGCCTGAGAAATCATGGTAAATTTTTTCTTCCACTGCTAATGTTGTGATGCTGAGATTTCTTGCTTTAACCATTGCTGTTAACTTTTCTTCCCTGGGGCTTGGTGAGATCATATCTTTTTGTTTAGCTAGCTTATCGGTTTCCCTATGGGAATCAGTTTAAGATTTAAAATCCCTGACTAATTTGGTCTAATTGTTAAATCATGTATAGCCTTATTTAAATCCCTCCCCCACTCACACAATATCTCATGCAAAATCTCTCATCTTTGTGCTTAATCTGGAAAAAACATAAAACTCCCAAAATTCAAAATCCTTCAAATTCCAAGATCCTGATAATGTTGAACACCCAAAATCCTTCCTAATTTATTCCTTCTGAGTCCGAGCACACTAAACTCATTAGTGATGCTTCTCCCTTAAACCTCCAAATTAAATCCACCTATGTGTAAAAATGATAAACCTAAAAAGTCAGAGGGTACTGAGGGTGTTACTAAAACCAAAATGGATGTTAGGTTAAGATGAAGGTGTTGCCCTAGAAGTTCCTGGACAACAACCAGGCTCTTTTTGTGCTGGTGAGGGAGAAAATAAAGTTCTTATAAATGAGGGTGTCGGTGAAACTGAGAAAGTAGAAGCGACTGATAAAGAACTTGTTAGTTCAATTGAAACGGGGGGGGAGATCGTGAAGAAGAAGGAGAAGAAGGAGGAAATCACTAACATAAAGATGATGACAATCTGTCTTTAGCTAAGAGAATGAGATTCTAAAAGAAAAAGAGGGTTGCCTAAGGCACTAAGTTTTTAAGCCTCTATGCAAAGCAGTTTGCTAAGAAGGAGCAACTACCTAAAAGAAGGACCCCTACCACTAGGAGTAAGGAGAAAGCCATTCTTGAGAAGGCTTTTGAAGCAAACATGAATAGAGGAAAGAAAGGAAAGAGAATGAAGAGTTTAGGCTAAGGGATGAGTCTAATGTGGAGGCAATAGACTAATAGAGTGATGAAGAAGATAACATTGCGGAGGTCCCTCTGAAGAGGAAGAAGAAACTAAGTTCTTCTGGCACCGCGCATAAAAACAAGAGGACTCCAAAGAAAAGAAAGGAGAGTGATCCTACTGAGAAAGGAACCCGTTCCAAAAGAAGGAGTAAAACAAAAGAAAAGGTTACTTATATGGGGAAAGACATGTAGTTTGGTGGTTACTATGTTGACGGGCAGGATAATAGGCCATGAGATTACTAGAGCCGGGAATAAAAGAATAAGTGAAAAAGTTGGACTTTTAAAAGTTGAAACATTTGTTTCTTTTTCCACTTCCAGAAGTACATGAGGAGGAAGTGTCCCAATTTTACCTCAAGTTTTAGTTGTCGAAGGATAACACTGTGAGCACCACGGTTAAGAGAGTTGAAGTAACCTTCAATGCTGATAGTCTGGGACAGACTTGAGGGTTCCTACCAATGAGTTTGACACTTATGCTGAAGATAGTGAAGAGGAGAAAATAAGGCATAGTTGATTGCCAAGTACGCGCCAGGGAGAGAATTTGATGAGGCCAAGAAGGTGTATTGATGCAGGTCAACCTGATCATGATACGTTTAAACCTTCAAGACCATTCACGAGAAGTCAAGCTAAAGAGCTTCATGATGCACATTTGATGGTGAAGAAGATCCAAGCGTTTGGCGTGTGAAGTTTGCATTTGGCATGTATTATTGTATAGTTATGGAAGACATTAATTCTTACTTGTTTTGGAGTCCTGCGTGACTATTTCTTAAACTTAGCCAAATTGTGGCCTTTTTGTTAATTAGTTGTTTCCTAGTTGATTTAGGTAAAGGCTCATTCTATATAAGCCTACACACTTCATTATTTTGATACCTTTTGACATTATTATCAATCGAAAAACGGCAGCACATTGCTCCCAAAAATCGTGTGAATTAACTTGTCCAATTTTGGTGTGATTCAAAATTGAACTTGTTCCTTTGTTTGATCAAACAGTTTGCAAGACCATTGTTGTCTTGAGGGTTATTCGTATAGTATAAGTACTCCGTGAATTCATCAAGAAGGTAAGTAGACTAGTTCCTACTTGTTGTCTTGATAGTTCATTGAGCATCTTACTTCTATCTTTTGTTTTCTTGTTTCCACTTTTTATATTGCATCAGTTGGTATCAGAGCTTGGAAAGGGTTTGTTCTTACAATCCCAATCCTGTTCTTCATGCCTTAGTATAGGTTCTATCTTTAATTTCGTTTTTGATTTATAAAAAAAAAACGTGAAAAAAAAGAGGAGAAAGAAAACCCGGAAATTGTTGTTGATTGAAGTTGTTGAATCATCTAGGGATTAAGGTTTCGAAGTTCTTGATTTCTTAAAAAAAACCCGTTCTTGAAAACCCTAGTTGAAATCTTGAAGCTAGAACGCGTTTAATCTTTAAATCTTGAAACTCTAGTTGAAATTCTTGAAGGTAGACGATTGAATCTTGAAAATCTTGAAGTTCTTGGAGTTAAAATTGAAGTTCCTGAAGAGTTTTTACCTTTTTCTTGAAGAAGTTCTTGAATCCTCAAAACGTTCTTAACAAGATTGCATTGAATTCTTGAAGTTCTTGAACATTAATTTGTTGTTCTTGAAGGGAGGCTTGAAGTTCTTAAACTTTAATTTGTTGTTCTTGAAGATTTTGGTTGAAAAACGTGGGAGAGGGCCTAAGAAGTGTTAGGGAGGCCAAATTTGAGGAGGAGAATAGGAAACTCTAATTCTAGTCCAAGAAGGAAACAACTCCCAATCCAAAAGGGAGAAGTTTCAAGGAGTTGAAATTCTATTTGGACAAGGAGAGGAGGGGCTAATTTGTGTTGGAAAAGGAAAGGGGGGACCC
>MCJB01001001.1:14491-31161 GCA_002018475.1 Nicotiana obtusifolia | reverse complement strand
GAATGTAACATCGGATACTTCAGAGAGAAGCAGGTGCTCATCAGATTAACACTGTGGGAGGATTTCATAAAAATAACCTCAAAAAGCACCTATTTCCTCAAAGCCAAGGATGGGGTTGAGTATCAGATGAGGCAGCTTATCTATGATACCAAATACAAGTCGGGAGAGGAAACGTCCATGGCAATGGCATGGATATCATTTCCGCACTTACTTCCAACCTACTATGTGAAGGAGTATCTGTTCTCACTCGCCTCGGCAGTAGGTAAGCCTTTGCATTTGGATGCAGCAACTATTAACAAGACAAGACCAAGCTGCGCAAGAGTGAAGGTCTTAGTAGACCTATTAGCAGAGCTGCCCCAAAAGGTAAGACTTGATATTGAAAATGAATCAACAGGGGAAGTCCGATCTGAATGGATTAAAATACAATACGACTAGCTTCCAAAATATTGTAAGCAATGTAAGATTCAAGGTCATGAAATGAGAGAGTGTTGGAAGCTATATCCGGAAATTCTTGCTAAGAACACTG
This sequence comes from Nicotiana obtusifolia, assembly GCA_002018475.1. NCBI lineage: Eukaryota > Viridiplantae > Streptophyta > Magnoliopsida > Solanales > Solanaceae > Nicotiana > Nicotiana obtusifolia. The sequence continues at coordinate 30,635 of MCJB01001001.1, read as the reverse complement.
CTGAAGAGCAAAGGCCAGCAGAAAAAATGGCACATAAAGCCAAAGAATTGCCAGGGACAGAGCAACCAATTCTGATTTTATCAAGTGGCAAGGTAGTAGGCAATATCGGCCCTCAATGGAAGGAAGTCAGAGATAACAGAACAAAACACAAGGCTGATCATTACCGAGGGAAACAACAGGAATGGACAAAAGACAAGAACCACCAATTATCAGTTGCAAACAAATACAATACCTTAGACCTAGATCACGGCAACAATAATGACACTGACAATGCTCAAGTTCAGGAAGTTGAAACCTCAGTAATTGACCCAGACAAAGTAGAGGAGAAGGATGACAAGGGGGGAAAAAACCACACTGCTGGAAATAATGAAACAGTAAGTCAGGGAGCAGTAAAGGAAGTCAATGAGCATGTAAGGCAGGTAAGGAATCAAGGGCAATTGAACACTGGCAACAACAAGCAAGAGAAGGAAATACCAGAAGAAACAGCTACATTGAAAATGAAAATGGATGTTCAAGGAAATGCTTCAAAGACAAATTTGGAGGAAGAACTGTCGGGCAACAGTACCAATGTGCCCACAATGCTTTTTTCTAGTCCTCAAGCTGAAAAGATCATAATGGATGCCCAAAATGCAATGATGGCGCATACCAATATGGTGGGACAACCATTAGTCAAATTGAACACCACCGTCTTTGAAATACCTCCACAGTCGGAGCATTCTCTTGGTGAACATGGAGAATCTGGGCAGCTTGATTTGTGTGATCAAGTTGACGATGAAGAAGAGGACTGGGGGGATGACGACGATGGGGATTCGACTGATTATGTTGTCTTTGAAAGCAGTGGTTATGACATGCCATTAGTAGCTTCGCCAACTTTGCCAAATAGCAAGCTTAACTTGAATGCTCCGGCCTTCATTCCCCGAAATGCAGCAAGTGAATTGAAAAAACAAAATACAGCAGCTCAGCAGCATGTGCTCTCGAAATCAGTCTCACTGGATGTAATCACAAATCCAGTGACTTCAACAGCTGGAGAGCAGCAGCGTCAACAACAGCCTCATAGAGGCAGCCCACTGATATCTCCAGAAGACAGAATGCTCTTAGATGCATCGGTAACTTTTAACACTACTTCACAAGCTCTTACTGATATGGCCATGAACAGTGACGAAGTAAACGTTAGGCGGCTTCCAATGAGAGCTGCGAAGCAAAAACGGGATGTTGCAATCAACAAAGTCCCTCCGACCAAAACATAAACCATGAATTTTGAATATTTTTTGAAAAGATGGGAGGAAGAGGATAAATTGTTTCAAATTGAAGAAATCACAACTTTCGACAAAGAGGGGCAATATTATAAGTCTTACTACTTTTTAATATGTCATTTTATTAGCATTATCATATGTAATAGCATCATAGAGTGTATTATAAACTCTATGATGATCATACAATATTTGGTTCTCGCAAGTTCTTTCTTTCTACATTCTTGCTAATAGGTGAGGCCTTTATTTGCCTCAATAGGATTTGTAAGGTAAGGTTAAACTCGATATGTGTTTTGCTCCTATGCCTTTGGATTATTTATAGCCAAGGCATATAGGCGACACTATTCGAGCTATTGTCCCCATTACTTGTACTTTTTCTGTTGTGGTTTGCTTCTACTATTAATAAAATTATATATTTTGCCAAAAAAAAAAAAAAAACATATATTGCACATTGCAGAAGATTGACAATGCTTTTTCTAAAAATCGAACCAAATCGAAATTTATAATTTTTTAAATATAAGACTGTGTTTGGTATATGGAAATTTTTTTTTTAAGAAAATGTTTTTTTGAAAAATAAAGTAGTAATCTTATTTATTTCTAATGTTTGATACGCAAATTAAGAAAAATAACTTTTCAAGAGTAGGGGTGTTCATGGTTCGGTTTAGATAGGTTTTTCCTTAAAAAAAAACCAAATCAAGTAAGTCAATTTTTCAAATATTGGAACCAGATCAAACCAATTAAGTCGGGTTTTTCGATTCGGTGTATGTCGATTTTTGTCGGTTTTTTGGTTTTTTTGGTTATTTATTGATTTTTTCTTAAATATGAGATATACACTACCAAACACATATTCCGACGACTACATTTTCAACATAACACTGTCAAACCAATTGCTTTTTGAGAAATCTATCATTTTGCCAAGATATATTGATGATAATTGAATCAAATCGTGATGAATAATTTTAAGACTTAATTAAAAATAAATAAATTTTAATATGAAATAAATTCTTGTATTTAGCAAAAATAAACTATTAATCAAACTAGAATGTAAAGGCAAAGAACTAGATTATTATAATAGCAATGAACTAGACTAAAAGTGCAAACTATAAAAATGTAACATAAAATTTTAGAAATTTTGTATAAAAATATACATATATATAGGTATAATAATAAATTTTAAATAGCTACTTCTATATATGGTTCGGTTCGATTTTTTCTGTTATTTTTTGACTAAAACCAAAATCAAATCAAATTTGGTCGGTTTTAAAATTCAAAACCAAAGCCAAACCAAACCGAAAAAGTATCGATTTTTAGTCGGTTTGGTTCGGTTTTCAGTTTGGTTTGGTTTTTCGGGTTTTTATGAGCACCTCTACTCAAGAGTATTCATAAATAATTTAGATACAATAAACATGAAGTCATAAACTTTCGAACCAACAACCTTCCAAATTCACAAATTCTATAAACTTCTGAACCCGCTAAACTTTCGAACCCGTAAACTCTATAATTTTTAAACTCGCATACTTCCAAACATATAAACCTCCGAACTCATAACTTTGAAACTCGTAAAATTTCGAACCGTTAACTGAAAAATGAAAAAACCAGAACTGAATATATATATATATATAGATATATATAAATCAACAGGAGGGGGGATGGCGGCTGGGAAGTGCTGTAGAAAAAAATTACAGAAAATTAAAAATACAAAAAAAAATCGGCGGCGGTGGGGGATAGCAGGGTAGGTGGTGACGGAAAAGAAAATAAAAATTGAAATCTGAAAATAAAATTTGTTTGGAGAGAGTGGGTGGGAGAGGTGGGGTAGGGGAGAGAAGGGAAAGGGGCTTGGGGTTAGATGTGAAGGTAGGTAGAGTTTTTAAAAAATATTTTCCTAACTTTTTCTAGGGAAGTCATTTTCTTCCAATTTTAAAAAAATATAATATCTAGAAAATATTTTTCAACCTATTTTGTGCAACTAAACGGTATAAAATAAAAAAATATTTTCCGTCATACCAAACACCCTAAATGCCTAAAGTTTTGTTATGAGCGTGTCCCAAAATGAACGAGAAAGCGAGAAGATTGAGACGATACAAGACATCGTTATGCTTGAAACAACAAACTAAATAAGAAAGCTAGACACATATATTAAAATGAAGTGACTATAATTTTTTAATCAAAATTGATTTTTAATATCACTTGAAAAGATTACAAGCAACGATAAATAATAACACAATAAGGAGCTACTAATTTTTATTATGTATAACTCTCACAATATTATAAAAAATTGATATATCTTCTTCTCTAGAAATGACTAGCCATAGATTTAATAGCAGTACAAAAATTTTGTAACGATAAACTATCTTGTTTTAGCTTCTCATCTTCAACTAGGTTATGTTTTGAAAAACTATTATCACAATCCTGTAAGTTATATATTGATTGTGACAAAAATTCAAATACATCTACTGTATCTTTGTGGAAAAAAGCACCTTTTCCAAAAATAATACGCATATCAGCATAGGTATAATACGCCGCGCACTGCTGGTATAGTCCTTTTAGGGTGGGGTCCGTCGCGTTATCACGAAGTGAAAACACCATACTAATTGTTGATCTTAAGAGAGGAAGGGTCATGTTGAAAGTGATCGCGCCAAGGGTTTCAAGATTTGTAGTATTATTAGAACGAGGATCTGATCTTATGAGTTTTTCGCATAGAGAAGGATCGGGTGCATCGACGCAAACGTCAGTGACTAAATCTCCCTTCACATTTGTAGATGTGAAGAGGAGGATTGATAGAAGAAAAGAAACAAGAAATGAGGTAATGAAAGAAGAAGCCATTTGATTATTTCACTTAATTTGCTCACAAACTTAGCAAAGGTTATGAATGCAATGACCCCTTTTTATATGAGGGAATTCTTTTATTGAAAATCAATTATATGCCTATTTTGTTACCTGATTATAGATATTCTTACTACTAATGTGGATTTTGATTATCTATACCTCACTTCAGTCAATAAAAGTATACTAGTATTGGTACTTGCGCGCGATGCGCAAATACAAATTGAATTGTGATTTATATGTAAATTACCTTAAATTTAAACCTTTCAGATAAAAATTACATATAATCATTAGATATAAATTAAGAAGCAAGACATGAAACTATTTCTCAATCTTATACTGGATAACATATTTTCTTTTTTTTTTCTATCGGTGACAACTCAACCCCTTGATCTTAGTACTTGCATTTTATTCTGTGGTCAATATAAAAGAATATTAAACATATTACGTTGTAATATGTCTTTTTTGAGCATCTTATTTTAATAAAACTCTTGCTACCATTTTATGTTTTATTTTAAAGTCGAATAAGTCTTATCCTTGTACATTTTCACCAAAAAAATAATCTCTCTTTAATCTTTGCTTATAGTAATTGCATTAGTCATTACCTAATATTGTTATATTGTCATGTGATCCTTTGTTAGCTTACCAATTGACTTAAGATCTTGCTTATTACCCTTTTGATAATCATATTTATTTTATTCCTAAACTTAGTGTATTTTATTTTTATCGTCTTACTCAGAACTCTTTCGTCATTTAAATCTATCAATAATATTTTTGACTAATGCTTAATTATTTAATATACTTATCCTTAAATTAATTCAAAATATAAATATTCTTACACTATCTCTATTTTTTCTTTATATATTTTTACCCATATTATGAAACTTTAATTAGTCTTTTATATTAAAATTTTACCAATAATCAAAATATGTAGTATCACATTTTATTTTAAGTCATAATTTTGAATTTGTCTAAAATATTGAATACCCTCGCTCTATGAGGATGCACACCTATCCAGAACCCTCGTATGCCGATCAATCAATGAAGCGGCAGAAGAACATTTCTTCCTGTATAGCACTCTCCAGCAGAATGATCGGAGGCTTCAGCAAATCATTCAGGTTCATGAGAAGATTGCTCCTTGCTCGCGGAGCAAAAAGAAAAGCGTTATATGTTTTTAATTAGCATATTTTAAATCTATTGTATTTCTTTGTAATTATTTTATCTCACGTGCAATTAAATTTTTCTTTCTCATTTAGTTTTAGGACACAAATTTATCTTTTATTTTCGTTACTAAATTATCTATGAGACATGTATTTGTATTCTTTAAATTTTAATTTGTTATCCAATTAGTATTATTTTTCTTTATCTAGTAAAACTTTAATTTTGTGGTCCTATCTATAATTTGAGCGTTTTTATCATAATTTTAATCTAATCTCAAGTTCAAATCATCTTTCCCATCTATTTCTAATATTACATATTTTTGATTTTTTTATCATTGCTATTACATTACCTGATATATAGTATTTCATGTTTTCATGTGGCCATCATTAACTTTCCTCTTTATTTAATACCATTATCCATTTATGTCCTTTAATATAATATAGATCAATGTGTGGTTTTTTAATCTTGATACAAATATTAATTTTATTTTAAAATTACACCCTTAATTATGAAATTATTAAAATTTATTCATAATATTTTGAAAGTATTATATAGTAAAATTTCTAATATGTTGATTTAATTATTTATTATTAATTAATTAAAAAATAAGTTATGTGTGGCTTTTTCTAGTTATGTCATATAGATGAATTAGTTAATAGTTAATTAGTTAATATGTTACATGTGACTAATTTTAAGGCTGTCACTTTGTCACGACCCAAAACTCGCATGTCACGATGGTGCCTATCTCAATACTAGGCAAGTCGACAACCAAAATAAATTCTTTAAGTTTGAAAACATAATAAATAAATTTAAGAGAAAATCCCACAATTTTTTATACAAAATACCAGGTTCTCAAAACCCGGTGTCACTGAATACATGAGCATCTAAATAAAAATATAGTCCGACTGATAAAAATATTGTCTAAAAATATAGAACAGTACAAATAACTAAAAGTAAATAGAGTCAAGGTCTGCAGATTCCAAGACAGCTACCTCGATAGTCTCCCACAAATAAATCCCTAAAATCTAGCAGCCGCCGTATCCGGGAGTACCTGTATCTACACACGAAGCGCAGAGTGTAGTATGAGTACAACTGACCCAATATACTGAATAAGTAACAAGACTAACCTTTGGGCTGAAAGTAGTGACGAGCTCAACAGGTACAATCCAATTATAGAAATAACAGTACAGGAATGTAGGCATGCTTTTAGGTTTAACATTTAAACTCAATACAAGTAAAAATAGACCAAATCCGAATGATATGAGAAACATGAAATCTCTTTTTCTACATGCCAATGTACATGCTGCATGTGATGCACTACAATGAAAATCTTGTTTGCTCACACTCTCAGAGTACTCAATCATTCAGTACTGTGCGGGGTAGATCCAGTCCAGAGAAGATCCATCCCTCAATATAAACAGCAACTGACAGTCAGTCACTCCGTATTGTATAGGGCCAATCCAGTCTAGGAAGAATTCGTCCCTCAATATAAATGATTAGGGCAACTCCATGCCCAGGGAAATCCATCCCAAATATAAATATCTAGGGCAGCTCCATGCCCAGGGAAATCCATACGATATGAAGGAATAGAAATAGGCCGAGTACACCAAGTCAATACCAAAGTTAATATCTCTGCCTAGTGACATACCCGGCAGATCTGCAGGAAACACATCCGGAATGTCTCGCGCTACCGGAACAGAATCAAGTAGGAGTATCAGCAGCAACATCTCTCACAAAGGCCAAATATGATAGATACCCCTTCCCAACCATCCGTTGGGCGTTCAAATAAGAAATCACCCTACTGGGAATAAAATCTATAGAACCTCTCTACTCGATCCTTGGCAACCCCGGCATTGCCAACATCATGGTCTTAGCATAACAATCCAGAATAGCATGACATGGAGACAACCAATCCATACCCAAAATCACGTCGAAATCAATCATACTAAGTTACAAGAGATCAACTCTAGCCTCCAATCCCCCAATAGTCACCATACACGACCGATATGCACGGTCCATAATAATAATATTTCCCACCAGTGTAGATAGATGAACAAGTGAAACTAAGGACTCGCGGGGCATATCCAGACACAGAGAAAAATATGATGAGGCATACGAATATGTGGAACCAGGGTCAAATAATATAGACACATCCCTGTGGCATACTGAGACAATACTTGTGATCATTGTGTCTGAAGCAACGCCATCTGGACTGGCAGGAATAGCGTAAAATCGAGCTAGACCGCCACCTGATCGACCTCCCCCTCTAGGGCAACCTCTAGCTTCCTATTCCCCACCCCGTGCTAGGTGGGTGGGTGGTGAAATAACTGATGCGGAAGCTGCAGCCTGACTCCTCTGTTGAACTGGACCTCCCGAAAGGCGAGGACAATGCCTCTTCAGATGACGCAACTCTCTACACTCAAAATAACCCTTTTTCAAACAATGACAGCAAGTACTGAGGTGGACCCCGAGAACCAGAATAACTACCAGAAGATCCTGGTACAGATGAACCCTAAACTGATGATGTAGGAGATAAACTCTGAGCTAGAAATACACTGAGAGAAGACTGACTCGGTTGAGCATTGTATGCACCATAGCTAGCTGATGCCCCATGATGAACTGGACGAGCCATCTGAGCGGGTCTATAAGGACGACCCCTACTGTGGTAGGGCTGCCACCTGAAGGAACACCGCTGGAATTACCCGGACCACAAGGCCTCTTGGCCTCCCTCTCCTTACGCTCCTAAATATGGGTCATCTCTAGTCGTCAAGCACTATCAACCACCTCGTCGAACTTAGCACCTACTACATTCCCTAGAGTCATAACAAAACGAAACTACTGGTTGAGGCCATTAATGAACCTCCTAATCTTCTCCCTCTCAGTGGGTACTAGCCAAACTGCATGATGAGCCAATTTTGAAAACCTCATCTCATACTAGGTCACAGACAGGTCCTCCTAGTGTAGCTGCTCGAACTGCTTGTGTAGCTCCTCTCTGCGGGTCTGCGGCACAAACTTCTTCAAGAATAATATGGAGAACACATGCCATGAAAGTGGTGCAGCACCGACTGGCCTGCTCCTCTCATAAGTCTCCCACCATCTGAGGGCTGCCCTTGGTAGCTGAAAATTAGTAAATGAAACTCCACTAGTCTCCAGAATACCCATTGTACAAAGAATCCACTGGCATCTATCCAAGAAATCCTGAGCATCATCTGATTCAGCCAGACTGAATGTTGGAGGCTTGAGCCTCTCAAATCTCTCTAATTTCTTCTACTCCTCATCGTTCATAGTGGGACCACTTGGGCTTGAGCAACTACAACCGGCTGGGCTGGTAGTACACTCGGTATATGAAGTCCCTGCACTACCTGCTCTAGAGCACGGGCGACAAAGCTATGAGCTGACACTGCCGGAGCAAGGCTAGTGCAAACAGTCAATATCTGGACCAAAGCCTCCTGAAGGCTCGGAATCACAATCGGCATAGCTGGTGCCTAAGCTGATCCCACCGGCTCAACTATATCTGGAACCTGCTCCTAAGTTGGAGCAACTGGTGGGTCTATAAGTGTTGCTCTAGTTGCTGTACGAGCTACACCTCGGCCTCTACCACGGCCCCCGACCTCTCGTGGCCCTAATTGGTGGCACTGGTGTCTGACCGTCCGATCCGGTAATACGTGTCTTCACCATATGTGAGAGAATATAATAACATAAATTTTAGCTTACGGAATCAACAAATTCGCACGAAAAGAATACAAGAAAGTGAAACTTTTCCGAAGGTTTTGGCAACCTCTCAAAGATAAGTGCGGACGTCTACGTACTGATCTGTAAGCATCTACTAAACTTGCTCATGACTCGTGAGATCTATGTAACATAGGGTCTGATACCAACTTGTCACGACCCAAAACTCGCATGTCGTGTTGGTGCCCATCTCAATACTAGGCAAGCCGACAACCAAAATAAATCACGAAATTCTTTAAGTTTGAAAACATGATAAATAAATTTAAGAGAAAATCCCACAATTTTTGATACAAAATACCACGTTCACAAAACCCGGTATCACTGAATACATGAGCATCTGAATGGCAATATAGTCTAACTGATAAAAACACTGTCTAACAGTACAAATAACTGAAAGGAAAGAGAGTCAATGTCTGCGGACACCAAGGAAGCTACCTCGATAGTCTCTGACAGATAAATCACTAAAATCAAGCAGTCGTCGTATCCGGGAGTACCTGGATCTGCACACGAAGTGCAGAGTGTAGTGTGAGTATAACCGACCCAATGTATTCAATAAGTAACAAGACAAACCTTTGGGCTGAAAGTAGTGGCGAGCTCAAAAGGTACAATCCAATTATAGAAATAGCAGTACATAAATGTAGGCATGCATTCAGGTTTAACAGTTAAACTCGATACAAGTAAGAATAGACCAAATCCGAATGATATGAGGAACATGACATCTCTATATCTATATGCCAATATACTTGTTGCATGTGATGCACTACAATGAAAATCTCGCGTACTCACACTTTCAGAGTACTCAATTACTCAGTATTATGCGGGGGCAGATCCAGCCCAAGAAAGATCCATCCCTCAATATAAACAGTAACTAATAGTCAGTCGCTCAATGTTGTATAGGTCCAATCCAGCCCAGGGAGAATTCATCCCTCAATATAAAATATTTGGGCAACTCCATGCCTAGGGAAATCCATCCCAAATATAAATATCTCGGGCAACTCCATACCCAGGAAAATCCATCCGAAATATAAATATCTAGGGCAACTCCATGCCCAGGAAATCTAACCCAAATATAAATATCAATTGCGCTCACTGTGGGGGTACATACTTCGAATGAGCTCCTTCAGCCCAAGTGTTATAATAAGCCTGACCCAAGCATAAATAAATAAAAACATGCTGCGGCATGCAGCCCGATTCCATAAATATCACTCAAAAACAAGACTTTGGCCTCACTCAGTCATTAATCTCTCCAGTCTCTCGGGCTCACAATGTCATATAAATCAGCCCGACATGATGATATGATGCATCAATGAATGACAACAGAGACTGAGATATGATATGCAAATTATAGATGTGAATGAGTACATAATTGTAAATTAAACAAGTAATTCAACAACAACACGACCTCTATGGGTCCCAAAAAATCGACACATAGCCTAAGCATGATTTTTAACATGAGTCTCAACTCAATTTTTCCAACATGTGGAGGATATGTGGATAGATGACACGATTGTTTGACTACGCAACTCTACAAAATCAATTAAGTCTCGATCTCAATGGTGTACACCCACACGCCCGTCACCTAGCATGTGCATCACTTCCAAACCAAGGACATAACACGTAATTCAGGGATTTATACCCTCAGCACCAATTTTAGAAGTGTTACTTACCTCAAGTCGTGAAATTCTCTATTCCAATAAGCCCTCACGAGTTGGCCTCTGAACGCCTCGAATCTAGTCACAAATAATTCGATACAATCAGCACGAGGTATAGGAATCAATTCCATATGAAAATGCTAAATTTCACAATAAAATCCAAAAAGTCAACCCAAAAGTCAACAGTGGGGCCCACGTCTCGGAACCCGATGAAAGTTACAAAATACGAACGCCCATTCAACCGCGAGTCCAACCATACCAAATTTCGATGTCAACTCGACCTCCAAATCTTAAATTCTTATTTTCAAATCCCTACGCCCAAATTCTCGAATTACACTGCAAAATCACGTAATCTAGTCGGAATACTTAATGATAATTCAATATTATTGACCAAAAATGGTTACAAGTGACTTACCTCAAGAATTTCCATGAAATCTCGCTCAGAAATCGCCCCAAACCGTGTTTGAAATGACCAAAATGAGAAAAATCTCGGACCTTTCAAATATATTCTGTCCCGGGCCTTTCGCACCTGTGACCAGCTTAACTGCATATGCGGTCTCGCAAGTGCGAGCATTTCTCCGCTTCTGCAGTTTGCCCTCGAGTTCTACAAATCACACCTAAATTCAAGCCTAATGAAAATTAACGAATTCCAACTTCTACATTTGATGTCGAAACCTATCAAATCAAGTCCGATTGACCTCAAATTTTACACACAAGTCATAATGACATAACGAACCTATTAACATTTTCGAAACCGGATTTCGACCCCGATATCAATAAAGTCAACTCCTGATCAAACTTTCAAACCTTCTATTTACAACTTTCGCCATTTCAAGCCAAAATCAACTACGGACTTCCAAATAAATATTCGGACACACTCCTAAGTTTAAAATCACCATACGGAGCTATTAGAACCGTCAAAATTCCATTCCTAAGTCGTTTACGCATAAGTCATCATTCGATCAATTATTTCAACTTAAGCTTTTAATCTTGAAATTAAGTGTCTTAATTCATTCCGAAACATCCCCGACAATTCACATAATCACTATTGAGCATCAAATAAGCAGTAAATGGGGAACGAGGCTGAAATACTCAAAATGACCGGCCGAGTCGTTACACACTTGGCTTAAGAAGAGAGCTTTTTCCTCTCCTTTTAATAATATATAGATAAATTTGTCTTTCTCTTTATTTTCAGGATACAAATTTAACTTTTATTTTAGTTACTAAATTATCTATGAGACATTTATTTTTTATTCTTAAAGTTATAAATTATTCTTAGTATTATTTTTCTTTATCTAATAAAACATAAATTTTGTGGTCCTATCCATATTTTGAGTGTTTTTACCATAATTTTAATCTAATCTCAAGTTTAATTCATCTTTCCCTTCTATTTCTAATATTATATGTTTTTGAATTTTTAATTATTGCTATTGCGTCACCTTATTAACTTTTCTCCTTATTTAATATCATTATCCATTTATGTCATTTAATATAATATAGATTAATGTGTGATTTTTTAATCTTGTTATGAATATTTATTTTATTTTAAAATAAACACTCAAAATTATTAAAATATTTAAATTTATTTATAATATTTTTAAGTAATATATAGTAAAATTTCTAATATTTAATTTATTCATTTATTATTATTTTATTAAGAAATAAGTTATATGTGGCTTTTTTCTGGTTATGTCATATGGCTGAATTAGTTATTAGTTAATAATAATTAGTTAATACGTTACATGTGGCTAATTTTAAGGCTGTCACTTGGCTTAAAGGAGAGAAATTTTTCTTCTCCTTTTAATAATATATAGATATAAATATAGATATTTCTACGATCAATCAATAACTGTAGTAAGACGAAATAGAAAAAAAAAAATTTCAAATTTCAAATTTTAAATGGTTAATGAATCATGTAATAGCCAGGTCAGCCAAGGTCACAACCTCAAGCATAAGTTAAAATATTAAACCAAAGTAAAACACAATTTGTATTCCTTTGGCGCCAATAACTTCGTCTATTTTCGACAATTTTTTTGTCAATAATAATACGTAATAGTATTTCAAAAAATTATATTCTCATATATCGATTAAAGCTCTGTAAATTTTTTTTGAGGGGTACTTTTGCTATCGCTAAAATCCGTCAAAATTGTCAGTATTTCTTGTAGCGGGTACTATACGATGTATTAATTTACCAACAATGTAAATTGATTATAATGAAGTTACTTTATGTGTTGGTCGTATCAAAATATTATTTCCTTGGTTATCTTTTTGGTGTTCTACACGATGTCCCATAATGGTGTCCGACTAATTCGAAATTGTGCAGCGTAAGACCCTTTAAACTTATTAGGATCTTTTTTATTTTTCGGTTTCAAATTCATGATGCTAATTAACGGTGAAAGAATCTTATTCATCTCACCACAATTCAGGGTGATCTTTGGTTCACCGATAGATGCCTCAAACGAGGGGATTTTACTTTATATATGTGCTAAATTAAATTAAAAAATTTGTTTGAAACTTCAAAGCCTTAATATTCTTCATTCTATCTTGTGTTTGGAGATTATACACACACACATATATATATAAACATTTGCTCAACAATATTAGATGTTTTGTTGACAATTTGAAATTTGACAATTTATTTTTGTCTTTCTCTTCTTACTACATTTATTGATAGATGATCAAAATCTGCATGCAATTCAAAGATCTAAATTAATCTGATTATAAGATAAGCGTGTATTAAATTCACAATATTGTTTTCTCCAATATAAATAGGGGTCACTACATGATAACCTTTGCAAATTAAGGTTGTGAGCAAATTAAGCAAAGAAAATAAATGGCTTCTTCTTTCATTAGTACCACATTTCTTGTATCTTCTTTTCTATCCATTCTCTTCACATCAACAATTGTGAAGGGAGATTTAGTTAGTGATATTTGTGCCAAAACACCCAATACTACTCTTTGTGAGACACTTATAAGATCAGATCCTCGTTCTAAAACCGCAGATCTTGAAACCCTAGGCGCTATCACGTTCAACATGACTTTCAAACTTATCGACTCAACATCCGCTCTGGTGACTTCTCTTCACGATAACGCGACGAATGCAACACTAAAAGAAGTATACTCAAAGTGTATTGACCAATATGCATATGTAGAACTAAATAGGGAAAATGCAGAGGGTTATTTTAAGGACAAAAAATGTGGACAAGTTGTCCATTTTATGAGTCGTTCAATTGGTGATTTATTGGCATGTGATGGTAGTTTTTTTGAACATTCAGTGGTTGAAGATGAGAAGCTACAACAAGCTAGTTTTTCGTTGGAACAATATTGTAGTGCTATTATAGTTATGGCTGTTCGTCTCTAGACGATAAAAAATCTTAGAATTTTTCACAAATTTGTTAAGAGATATAATATAAATTATATTAGTTCCTAATATTTATGTTAATTTAGACATTTTTTTAAATGTCTAATTTCTTTAAAAAAATCCTCTTAATATCATAAATCCTAAGCCATCCCCCATATAAGGAAGCCCTTTATCTCTTAAAAAATTGGTCATCAGCTCCAATTTTACCATCGTGTAAAGTGATCGCTTAATCCTAAGCGCTCATCTAAAGTTCAGACTTAACCATCGTGAAAAGTCTAAATTATTAATTTTGTCGTGCGTCTGAGCAAAAGCGAATTTAAAATTTAAATTTAATAGGTTTATTTTTAATATTTTTAGTATTAAACTCATTATACTGTTATAATTATGAGCTCAATTTTATAAGATTAGTTGAGAGTTTAGTTAGTTTTTACAAACTTCGTATCGAAAGTTATGACCCTTGCGTCTGAGGTCCAAAGTTAGCCATCGTAGTGGACAAAGCCCACTACCCGTTTATTAGGTCCTAGTCGCAAGGGTGGATCCAGCGTAGGAGTGTCAGATTCATATTAACTTAGTACTTTTGACGTAAAGCATAAATTTATGTGTAAAAATTATTTAAAATAAGAATAAATAATTGATATGAACCCATAACTTTAATAATATAATAGGTTTAATACTAAATTTTTTAAAAGTTGAACCTGTAGAATTCAAATATTAAATTCGCTTCTATCAAGTTAATCATAAAGCTTTTTTTAATCATTATACCATCTTACAATTGGTCTATCACACATACACATATAGCTCATTAAAATAATAACAACAAATTTAATCTAGCAGTAATTGATAAATGGACTTTAGACCTAACTTAATTCTAAAAACTAGCTTAAGATTAAAGAATATTGTTCAAAGGTTTTGTTTTATTCACTGTGTATATTTTCGAATACAATGAACAAGAAGATATACAAGCCTAAATAGGCAATACAAGAGATGCAAAAATGGAAACATAGTGAATGGTGGCCAAAATGCACGGCTGTAAATGTGCATGGAAATGTGCATGAATATTTGATTGAGAGTAAAATAAGGGGAGAGAAATATGCAATCTCAATACTCCCCCTCAAGGTGGAGCGTGTAGATTCCGCATGCCCATCTTGACTAGAAGAAACTCGAGTTGTTTAGCCCCCAAAGCCTTTGTGAGGAGATCGGCTATCTGTGTCTTCGTGTCTACGTAAAACGGCTTGATTTCCTGTGACTCGACTCGTTCCCTGACAAAGTAACAGTCCATTTCCACGTGCTTTGTTCGTTCGTGAAAGACCGGGTTATTAGCAATATGTCGTGCCGCATTGTTATCACAGAAGAGAGGTGTAGAGCTATGTTGTCTTGTTTCTAGTCCTTCTAACAACCAACGCATCCACAATATTTCACTAATGGCGTTAGCCAGGCGCGATATTCCGCTTCAGCCGAGGAGCGCGAAACGACTGATTGCTTCTTTGATTTCCACGAGATAGGGGCTCCCCCCAAAAGAAGAACATATCCTGTCCTAGACCTCCGAGTGAGTGAGCATCCCATCCAGTCCGCATCACAGTATGCTACCAAATCCATTCCTCCTTCTTTCGGAAAGAAACCTTGTCCCAGAGTTGCTTTTAAGTAGCGAAGAACTCTCATGGCTGCGTCCATGTGTTTCTGTCGAGGGTCTGAGACGAACTAGCTTAGGACGTTTACCGAGTAGGCAAGATCTGGTCTCGTGGCTTGGAGGTAGAGCAATCGGCCAACTAGTCTTCGATATTTGCTAGCATCGACCCGAACGTCCTCTTCTCCTTTATCCAGCTTCACGTTCTGTTCCATGGGGAAGGTGCATGGTCTACATCCTAGCATTCCACTATCTTCAAGGATGTCAAGGGTGTATTTTTGTTGACTTAGCACTATCCCGTCTTTGGTTCGAGCGGCTTCTATCCCGAGAAAATACTTTAGCGGCCCGAGATCTTTGATGCTAAACTTGTCATTCAGGAACTTCTTTGTTTCTTTGATTTTGTGTTCATCATTTCCCGCCATAATGACGTCGTCTACGTATATGAGGGCGGTGACAAAGATACTTCCTTCCTTGTATATAAAAAGCGAGTGGTCCGCAGCGGATTGCTTGTAATTGAGTTCCAAAAGGGCCGATGTAAACTTTT
>MCJB01001000.1:0-16671 GCA_002018475.1 Nicotiana obtusifolia | reverse complement strand
ATATGGGTTGTAACACCCTCCCCCCTAGGAACATTCGTCCTCGAATGTAAGGGTTCATGGGGAGTTTAAATCATCGTGGATTCCGGCCGAGTTTCTCTCATAAATAGAGGACGAACTTGCGAGCAGTTAACTCAACGTATGGCCTTACAAGAGTATGCAAATTTATGGACATGTACATTATCTGCATATCACCATTTTGTATTAAGGAAGAGTATTCTCAAGCTATTGCTTACCTCATAGAGCAGTTCCACCTTCTAATGCATCCTGTGTTCCCCTAGCATCCTCGTTATCTTTATTCTGGAACAGGTAAGGGTATTTAGACTTCATCTCCTCTTCTGTTTCCCATGTCATTTCTTCCATATTCTTGTTCCTCCACAATACTTTGATGGAAGCTACATCTTTTGTTCTCAGCTTGCGGACTTGTCAATCTAATATAACCACTAGCACTTCTTCATATGATAGATCCTATGTAACTTGTACATCTTTGATAGGGACGACTCGAGAAGGGTCTCCAATACATTTTCTCAACATAGATACATGGAATAATAGATGGACAAATTCTAATTCGGATGGCAATTCTAACTCATAAGCAACATGTCCAATTCGTCGAAGAATTTTATACGGACCGATATACCTTGGACTCAGCTTACCTTTCTTCCCAAAACGCATAACACCCTTCATTGGTGAGATCCTCAGGAAAACCCAATAACCAACCTCAAACTCCAGATCACGACATCGGACATCGGAATAAGACTTTTGCCTGCTTTGCGCCGTCCTCAATCATTCCTGTATCACCTCCACCTTCTCAATGGCTTGGTGAATCAAATCTGGCCCATATAATTCTGTTTCACCGACTTCGAACCATCCAATTGGTGATTTACATCTCCTCCCGTATAGTGCCTCGTATGGGGCCATTTTAATACTGGAATGCTAGCTATTATTGTAGGCGAATTCTATGAGATGGAAGATGGTCATCCTAATTTCCCTTAAAATCTAGAACACATGCTCGTAGCATATCTTCCAGTGTCTGAATGGTATGTTCAGCTTGTCCGTCAGTCTGCGGATGAAATGCAGTGCTGAGATTCACTTGTGTGCCTAAACCCTTCTGAAAAGACCTCCAAAAGTTAGCCGTAAATTGAGCTCCTCGGTCTGATATAATAGATACCGGCACACCATGAAGCCTAACAATCTCCTTGATATACAACTTCGCATAATCTTTAGCCGTGTAAGTTGTTTTAACTGGTAGAAAATGGGCACATTTTGTAAGTCGATCAATTATCACCCAGATGGAGTCAAACTTATGATAACAGCGAGGTAATCCAATAATGAAGTCCATAGTAATCACCTCCCATTTCCAGGTCGGAATCTCTATATTCTGAAGCAATCCACCGGGTTATTGATGTTATATCTTTACTTGTTGACAATTGGGACACTGGGCTACAAATTCTTGTAGACTTCTTCATGCTATCCCACCAATACTGCTCTTTGACATCATGATACATCTTTGTCGAGCCGAGATGGATGGAATATCGGGATTGATGAATCTCATTCATAATCTTCTCTCGCAACCCTGCCACATTAGACACACATAATCGGCCCTGGAATCTTAATGCCCCATCTCCTCCAATCTCAAAAGCCATAATTTTACACTGCTGAATGGTCTCTCTCAATCGTACTAAGATAGGATCTTCATATTGTCGTGCTTTTACCTCGGCTACCAAAGATGATACTGATGTATTATGTATAGTAACACCTCCGTCATCAAAGTCTAATAATCTGATTCTCATATTGGCTAGCTAATGAAGCTCTTTAGTCAACCCCCATCTAACTGCTTCAATGTGTACTAAGCTTCCCATTGACTTACGGCTGAGAGCATCTGCCACAACATTGGCTTTACCGGGATGATACAATATCTCGACGTCGTAGTCTTTCAGTAATTCAAGCCACCTACGCTGCCTCAAGTTCAACTCCTTCTGATTGAAGATGTATTGTAAACTCTTGTGATCTACGTAGATGTCAACACGGACGCTGTATAAGTAGTGCCGCCATATCTTCAAAGCATATATTATTGCAGCCAATTCCAAATCATGGGTTGGATAATTCTTTTCATGCTTCTTCAATTGTCTTGATGCATAAGCAATCACCTTCCCACGCTACATCAATACGCACCCCAAACTATACCTGAGGCATCACAATATACCCCATAACCTTCTATTCCTTCGGGAAGAGTGAGCACTGAGGGTGGATATCAATCGATTCTTCAGCTCTTGAAAAGTACGTTCACAAGCGTCAAACCATTGGAACTTGGTAGCTTTCTGTGTTAACTTAGTCAATGGTGCTGATATAGAGGAAAACCCTTCTACAAACCGCCTATAATATCCTGCTAGCCCCAGGAAGCTGCGGACTTCTGATGGTGTTGTAGGTCTCGGCAAATTCTTTACTGCATCGATCTTCTGAGTGTCGAATCTAATACCCTCGTCATATATCACATGTTCAAGGAATGCTACTGAGTTCAGCCAGAATACACATTTGGAGAGCTTAGCATATAATTTATGATCCTGAAGCGTCTGTAATACTATCTGCAAGTGGCCCGCATGTTCCGCCTCTGAACGGGAATACACCAGAATGTCATCAATGAATACAACCACGAACACATATAGGGCCTGAATACAGTATTCATAAGATCCATAAAAGCTGATGGGGCATTTGTCAGCCAGAACGACATCACCAAGAACTCAAAGTGCCCATATCTTGTGCGGAAGGCAGTCTTTGGAATATCCTTCTCCTTAACCCTCACCTGATGATACCCTGAATGTAAGTGAATCTTGGAGAAATACTTGGCACCCTGGAGTCAGTCAAAAAGGTCGTCAGTTCTTGGAAGTGGATACTTGTTCTTTATAGTAAACTTATTCATCTGTCGATAGCCGATACACATTCGTAACGACCCATCCCGCACGAATAGGACTAGCGTACCCCAAGGTGAAGTGCTAGGCCTAATGAATCGCTTATCCAGCAAGTCCTTCAACTGTGCCTTCGACTCTTGCAACTCTGCCGGGGCCATTCTATACGGAGGGATAGAGATCGGTTGAGTGTCAGGCAACACATCAATGCTAAACTCAATCTCCCTTTCAGGAGGAAGGCCTGGGAGTTCATATGGGAAAACATCTGGAAATTCATTGACCACGGGGATTGATTGTAAAGTAGGCAGCTTCGCCTTCGCATCCCTAACGCGAACAAGATGATAAATATAACCTTTTGAGATCATTTTCCTTGCCTTAAGATAGGAAATAAACATACCTTTCGATGTAGCAATGTTCCCCTCCCATTCAATGATGGGTTCACCAGGAAATTGAAACCTAACCATCTTCGTACGACAGTCAACATTTGCATAGCATGAGGCCAACCAGTCCATTCCCATTATCACATCGAAATCAACCATTTCTAACTCAAATAAATTTGCCGAGGTTTGACGACTACAAATCGTCACAGTGCAACCTCTATATACCCTTCTAGCAATCACAAAATCTCCTATTGGAGTAGATACCGTAAGGGGTTTCCTTATCAATTCAGGTTTAATGCCAAACTTATTAGCTATAAAGGGTGTAACATATGATAATGTAGATCCCGGATCAATTAGCGCATATACATCATAAAAAAACACAGACAATATATCTGTAACAACATCTAGAGACGACTCGAGATCCTGTCGACCTAATAGAGCATAGGTTCGATTTTGAGCACCACTCGAACTCGGCCCTGCACCTCTACCTCTACCACGACCTGTCGACTGCTGAAAACCCCGTGCTGGAGGTCGAACTATGAGGAAGAACCAGACACAGATCCAGTCTGCTGACCATCTATCACCTTCTCTGTTAGACAATCTCGCATAATATGGCCAGGCTGTACGCAAGAATAACATGCATCAGAACCTCGATGGCACAGTCCAAAGTGGGCCTTGCTGCACTTATCACAACATGGTGTTGGCGGTCTCGTCTGACTATTATCCCTGTGATGTTGCGAGCCTGATGCCCGCGAACTCTGACCTGGACCAGAATAGGTAAATCGATCATATCGTGGTCTCTGAACCTGTGGAGGAGCACTAGCTACAGGTGGCGCCGAACTCCTCGAAGACTGGGGCTTGACGCTGCCTCTGAAGTCATCAGAATACCTTGCAAATCTCACCCTCTTATGCTGGCCCCTATTCTGCTCCCTATCTGCCCTCTGCTGGTGCTTACGATCCTCTAGGGTCTGGGCATAAGCCCGAATACGGGAAATATCCATGCGCTCTACCAAGGAGGCTATCGTGCACTCATTTATCAGATGTGGTCCCAACCCGTTCACGAACAAATGAACCCTATCACTCATCTCAGCCACCATATGGGGAGCATACCTTGCTAACGAATCAAACTGCATACTGTACTCTCGCAAACTCATATTACCTTGTCTAATGCTCAAGAACTTATCAGCTCTAGCTCGTCGTATCTCAACTGGCAAGTAGTGACGAAGAAAGGCCTCAGAAATTCCTTCCACACAGCTGGAGGAGCGTCCGAACCCCTAGATCTCTCCCAATTATCATACTAGAGAATCGCTAAATCTCGTAGCCGATAAGAAGCCAACTCTACTGCCTCTGTATCACTAACATGCATAACGCGTAGTGTACGATGAACATGGTCAATAAAAGTCTGTGGGTCCTCCTTGGGGTCGGATCCGGTAAACACTGGAGGGTCTAAATTAATAAAATCACGAACTCTCGTACTAACTGGTTTATCAGCAGCACCTGTATTCTGCCTTTGAACCTGAGCAGCTACAAAACTAGCCAATAACTGCAAAGCACTCCGCATATCCTGGTCTGTAGTGCCGAATGGAGGAACTGGAGGTGCTGGGTGCCTCCTAATATCCTCTAGAGGAGACGGAGTAGATGAGGTATGAGACGGCATCTCGCTCTGAGCCTCACTTTGGCCTGCTCTGGCTCGGGGCACCTGACTGGTACCCTCTCCTGCAGCTGTATCAAGCCGTCTACTAATTGTTTGCTTCCTAGTCGAACGCATCGCCGAAAGAAAACAAGGTGAATATTAGAGACGAAACACTTACAACTCAACTCTACGCACGATCTAGATTTAGGAAGAAGGTAACAACCCTAGATGTCATGTAGCCTCCTGATTATAAATGTGGTGCACTACACATCCATAATCAAGACTATACTAGACACGGCTGATAGACAATCCCTAGGACAGACTGGCTCAGATACCAAGTTTGTCACGACCCAAACTAGAGGGCCATGACTAGCACCCGACCATACTTGCCGAGAACCAACGTATATTTTATCTAACCTCCTTTATTATCTTTTAGGCTGACGAGATCAATATAAATGGTAGACAAGGATCATGGACAACCAACAATAAAAATGATGGCATGAACATACATAACATGGGATGACCAGACAATCAAGAAACTATATATAAGGTATGACCTACCACGCTACCATGAAAGACTATACAACAAAAACCAGCCAACAAGGCATACCAAACTATACATGAGTCGACACGTGTCTATGAGCCTCTAAAGGAACATAAGTACTGCAACATAGCCAGAACAGGGTCCCGACATACCCCTAATGTCTATAACAAAAATGCATACCCAGACCACGACAAGTCTGGAGAAGGGATCTCGCCAATCACCACTGAACTAGACAGCCTACTGTGGTGGGGGAGCTGCACCTGCCTATCTATCAGGACCTGTAGCACGACATGCAGCGTCCACAAATAAAAGGACGTCAGTACGAATAAAGTACTGAGTATGTAAGGCAGGGAACCATAAGTACGAACAGTAATGTAAGCAGGGATAGAGAATATATAACCTGTAACATCTGGGTACCTCTGAGGGCTACTGACATGAAATGCATGATACATATGTGTATAAACATAAACTTTTAAAACATATGCCTCTGTGGGCATCATCATCATCATATCATATCCGACCGTAATAGGCTCGGTAAAAACGTAACCGGCCATCATAAGGCTCGGCAGAATCGTACCCGACCACGTGGAGCTCAGTAAAACCCAACTGATCAGTGGTTGCACAATAGGTGCCGTACCCGGCCGACAATAGTGCGGCTCGGTAGAGTAAAATAGATACATATATATAATGCATGCTCGACTCATGAAAATACGTTCTAAGCCTTTGGAGTGACGTAAGGTTGGTATCCTCTGTACACGTTATTAGGACTAACTCTTCACCATGATCCTTATAAGAATCAGGAAGAACCAACTACATTGAAAACATAAGAACAAGAGAAGCAACATCAACGTCAATCGTTCCATAAGAGGGGAAACAATATAAGTACTGCTAGCTTCTAAGAGTAGAGTTTCTTTGGAAGCTCGTTCATTACATCATATACCATCGGAGTCGAGCAAAAGAAGGAAAAAGATAGCCTCACATACCTTGTATATACTGCCCCAATATCAAGCTATGCAACTGTCAATACTCCTTAGTCTACAATAAGGGAAACGATACTATCATTATCATTTAAGCGTCATAACTATTATGTATCGATCACAATCTATTTTACGATGAAACGGACAGCACCTCCCCTATATATATGACTTCACACAATTAAAAAATATCACCAAAGAGTCCAAACAACATCAATAATAATCATATTGAGCCTCCCAAAATAGTCCACGCACAAGCTAATCACTCATACATACGATGGCCACCGTAGTCGTGTTAATTGACCCGGAAATGTTACAAAGAACTATCAGCCCACAATCCTAAATCTATATGGTGTTTCTCCACACCCTTATTCATCCAAAACTCCACAAAACAGTAGTAAAACACGTAGCCCAACAGCAACACAAAACTGTCCACAAAACAGTCTGCTACAAGTGAATAACTCGAACTCACGGCTTCCGATAACCGTCCCGTGAGTTCTTACATGTATAGAACGAATTACCGTGAATTCACAGGAGAAAAAATGTATGAAGGAGTGTAGTAAACTTTCCTTACTTATTGGATAACTCAGCCCTTTCCTTGGTTCTTCAAACTCTAGGTTTCACCCCCAATTAGAACTTGAAAGAGAGGGAAAATCGATTAGGATTTGTGTGGGATTTTTGGGGAGGGGTTGCAGGGGTTCAATTTTGTTTTGAAGGTCTGAAATAAGGGTGAAATAACTGATTATATAACCCCTTAAAGGTCCTCTCTTGCCCGACTTTGGCACTTTTAATTTTATCTTCTAATTTTGGCAAGTAGGTGATGCACCTACTTGTACGCGGAAACACAATTATCTCTGTACTCCGAGATTGTATTGACAAATGGTTTAATGTTTGTTGGAAACTAGATTCATGGATCTTTAATTTGGTAGGTAGATCACCCCGTAACTCCTTGTAAATTGGGAGAAAAGCTTAGAAACATTTGACCTAATGTTTAAGTAAAATTATGAACCTAAGTTGCGACAAATTTTGTCGACTTTTATTTCATAACTCGTTTTACTTCAAGACTTATGATACGGATATTATATGATTCAAAAACCTTAAAAAAGACCTCTTGAGTGTATTAGGCACCTCTAGGTTTACCTGAAACTACGAGTTACAACATCCTTGATTCGTTTAACTCCTAATACTTGTTAATCACCCTTGTACACCCTTATATCACTTAAGACCAATAGGATTAACTTCTTATCATCTCAAAGATAATTACTTCGTGGATTTATGTTAAACAACATATGGCATGAACTAACACGTGTGGATATGGGTTGTATCACATGCTCACTCTAGTCTATGCAAAATGCAACTCAATAGAAAGGATAGAACTGTGGGATTCACTGTATGCCTTGGCCCAAAACATAACAGCACCTTGGCTAGTGGGGGGGAGACTTAAATGTTATTTGTGATCAAGAAGAAAAATTTGGTGGACTACCTCTCCCTTTCAATGAGGTAGATGATTTCAGTCACTGCATCAATATTTGTTGCTTAACAGACTTGGGGTTTAAAGGGAGCATTTTCACATGGTGGAATGGAAAAGCAGATGAGGATTGCATATTCAAGAGGTTAGACAGATGTTTAGCCAGTGCAATTTTTCAGCAAATTTTTCAAAAAATTTATATCACACATCTTCCCAAAATTGGCTCGGATCATAGCCCCCTCTTCCTGCAATTCGACAAGGAAACAAAATCAATCAGGAAGCCTTTCAAATTCCTTAATTTCTGGACCAAACAGGACACTTTTGAAGCAGTGGTAAGAGAGAACTGGCAAGCAGACTTTCATGGCGACCCCTTCATACTCTTCAACTACAAGCTCAAAAAATTAAAAAAATCACTAACACTTTGGAGCAAAGCAACATATGGGGACATTTTTCAAAACATAGCAAGCATGGAAGTAGTCTTAGTACATGAGAAATATTTTGAAGAAAGGCCAACTGCACAAAACAGAGAAAGACTTCAAAAGGTACAAGCACAGATGATCAGACACTTAGCCGTAGAAGAGCAATTTTCGAAGCAAAAGGCAGGAATGGCATGGTTCAAAGATGGTGACAGAAATACCAAAATTTTCCATGCTCAAGTGAATGGCAGAAGTAAAAGACTCCAATTAAGAAGAATCTAAAACAGTGATGGCATCTGGATAGAGAAGGAGGAACAAATTGTGGAAGAAGCCATCAATTTTTACAAAGATCAATTCACGGAAAGAACAACTCCCTCTGATTTCAGAATCTTGGACAACATACAACAAGTGATAGATATGCAACAGAATGCAGAACTGACCAAAGTACCAACAAAGGAAGAAATAAAGCATGCTGTTTTTAGCTTGAATGGTGAAAGTGCAGGGGGACCAGATGGATTCACAGGTTCCTTCTACCAAAATGTGTAACACACTTTTTATTAGAGACGACATACATAATAATTTCCAAACTTGCTGGGAAATTATTAGAGACGACATACATAATATGGTCGTAGTCTTCTTCTCAGGAAGACAACTACAAAAATGTGTAACACACAAGACATGAGGCCCATAAGTCTTAGCAACTTCATCAATAAAATCTTCTCGATAGTCATACATGAGAGGATGTATTGCAACACTACCTTCTCTCATCTCTCAAGAGCAAGCAGGTTTTGCAAAGGGCAGAACAATAGTAGAAAATGTTCTTCTAGCATAGGAAATCATTACAGACATCGGGCTAAGAACAAGAGCAGGGCCAAATGTAGTCATCAAGCTAGACATGACCAAAGCATTCGATCGACTATCCTGGCTATTCATGACAAAAGTGCTAAGAAAAATGGGTTTCTGTGAAGCTTTCATTGGCCTAATCTTCGATATCATAGGTAATAACTGGTACTCAATCCTTATCAATGGTCAACCTTAGGGATTCTTCAAATCGATAAGAGGTGTCAAGCAAGGTGATCTATTATCACCTACTCTGTTCATCCTGGCTGCTGAAGCCCTTTCGAGGGGATTGAATGCACTACATCAAAATCTCTACTTTTGTGGCTCTGGAATGCCTAAATGGAGCCCAAAAATCAATCACATGTCTTATGCAGATGATATGATCATCTTCTCATCTTCTAATGCCACTTCTCTACAATTGATAATGGAGGTCCTATATGCATATGAAGCAGCATCGGGTCAACTAATCAACAAAGGAAAATCTGCTATATATATGGATCACTCGGCCAACACAGAGGTAACTTCAAAGGTAGAAAGAATCACAGGCATCGGAAAGCTGGACTTTCCATTCACTTACTTAGGCTGCTCTATCTTCTACTCCAGAAGAAGGATCATTTACTACCAGGACATAGTCAACAAGGTACGAGATAGATTACAATCTTGGAAAGGAAAATTACTCTCGATTGGAGGTAGAGCTGTACTGATAAAACATGTACTTCAAAGCATGCCGGTACATCTATTATCAGCTATTAATACTCGAAAACAGGTAATCAACAACCTTCACAAGCTCTTTGCACAATTCTTCTAGAGTAGCACAGTGGGAGGCAACAGCAGACACTGGTCATGGAATAATCTATGCATTCCTTGCGAGGAAGGGGGTGCAGGCTTTAGATCTTTGCATGATATGTCTAAAGCTCTCTTCTGCAAATTATGGTGGAATTTCATAACCAAGCCCAGCCTCTGGAGTGCATACATGTGTTAGAAATACTGCAAAAAACTCAATGCAGTAATTGTTCCATGGAAAAGAGGATCACAAACATGGAAGAAAATGTTAGAATGCAGAGAATTCACAGAACACCAAATCAGCTGGCATATCAAAATGGGATCCGCACTCTTCTGGTATGACAACTGGACTGGACTGGGAGCACTATACTTCATAGTACCAGCAAACTTCCCAATTGATGAATAAATTCATAATGTGAATGACGTCTTGCAAGATGACAACTGGAATTTGCAACAACTATCAGACTCTTTATCAGATGATGTAGTAGAACACATAGTAACATCAATAAAGCCTCCAAACATGGGTGACACCCTGGACATTCCATACTGGATGTTACAAAATCAAGGACACTTCACTGTCAAAACTGCTTGGGAATACCTTAGAAGAAGAGAAGAACCAAGAAGAGCATATAAGATGATTTGGGTTAAAGGGCTTCCTTTCAAGGTTGCCTTCTTCATGTGGAGAGTCTGGAGGGCAAAATTGCCGCTAGATGACCTCATGAAAAAATGGGTTTACCAACTGCCTTCAAGATGTTGGTGTTGCACTGAACCAAACGAAGAAACCTTGGTGCATCTATTCTTCACTTCCACTACTGCAATCAGGATATGGAAATACTTTCTACAAAGAGCAGGAATACCATTTGATGGACTATCTTTCCATCAAACAACAACAAAATGTTGGACAGCACAAACAGTGCACAGACTCAAACTAGTGCTACAAGCAGTTCCTTCCTGCATTGTATGGGAACTCTGGAACAGAAGGAATAGCTGCAAACATAGGGAAACAGTCTCAGCTGGCAGAGTTATCTATCAAGTCTCAACAGCATTACAAGCACTAGTTAAAACCAGAAGCCAGGAATCAATGTCCCACTCAAATGGCAAGATCTCCTACACATCTTGCAAAACTACACCCCAAGACTACCGTTCAATAAAGTCATATGGGAATTCCCCATGCAAGGATGGGTAAAAGTCAACACTGATGGAGCATCAGAAGGAAATCCTGGAAGAAGCTCAATAAATATTGTGTGAGAAATGAAACAGGGTACCTATTATATGCAGTTGGCACAGAAATTTTAGAAGGAACAAACACAGTAGCAGAAGCAACAGCCATTGCTAAAGCACTAAACTACTGTAGATCACAAGGACTATCTCACATATGGCTACAAACAGATTCAATGCTCTTAAACAACGTCATTAATGGCATTTGGAAACCACCTTGGTGCATAACTGCTCGAGTAGAAGAGATATTCCAATTAAAATAATCCCTTACACTAATTATAACACACACATACAGGGAAGGAAATAAACTAGCTGATTATCTAGCAAACTATGCTCTGGAACTTGGAAGAATTGAATGCTTCCATTTCTGCCAATTTAGACTCACAGGGCAAAAGAATTGTGAATGCAGATAAAACACAATGCCCATAGATAAGAGTAAAGATAGCAAGATAACTAGCAGCACTCTGTGTAACAAAGATTTCAGGAAAGAACAGAAAGGAATGGGATCTATCATCACGCTAGGAAAAGTCATAACGTTCTTCTATGTGCAGGATGGATGAAGAACAGGCTGGAATCTCCCCTCTATTTTCATGAAATGAGAGTTTTAGTTTTGCAGGAGGACTGGATTGGAGGGTTAACAGAAGGAATGCTCCCTTCACAGAGCATAATCTTAGCATCAAACAAGAACCTGTCCACTGAGAGCAGGAGCACTGGATTGCAACAGCAGCACAGCACCACAAGCTCACAAGATATTCAACTGCAGCAACTTCACTCTTTTCCCATAACTGCAGCAACTTCTTGGCTAGTTTTGCAGGGATATTGCAGAAGCATTGACAGGGAGATCAATAGGAAAAGACAGCAATCTGAGCAGCCAATTGAGATCAGCAGCATCAGGGATAACAGTAGTGTTTCCAGGGAGATCAACAGTACCAGTGGATGACAACGGATAGCACTGATCAAGCAACAATTACTCTGTTTCAGCAACAATAGTAAGGACACCAAATATGAGACTAGCACTGATCATGTTATTGAAAAATTCTCACAACTGCAGCAAAGGCTAAAGGAGATACAAACACAGCAGAGATGATTCTTCCAGCAGAATTTAGAAAGGCAGAAAACATCAAGGCCAACAAAGGACCAGCAGCAGTTCCTATAACTTTTCTGCTAGTTTTGCAGGGATATTACAGAAACACAGACAGTAAAAGGCAGTTATCTGAGCAGCTAAATGTGAACAGCAACACCAGTGACATTAGAGGAGTTTCCACTGAGAGCAGTAGAACCAGTGACAGACAAAGATCAGAACTCAAGCAGCAGTTAGTTTGCTTCAGCAACAGCAATCATGCCACCAACATGGATGTTAGCACTGACCAGGATATGGCCATATTCCCACAAATGCAGCAAATTCTAAAGAGGATACAACAGCAGAGGTGCAATTTCCAGCACAAATCAGGGAGGCACAACAGCAAAATCCTCAAGATCCTACCAATATCAGGGATAATCATCACATGAAAGTAGGAAAAATGAAACATCTCAAGCTTTCAACACAACCAAGCATACAACATCAACAAAAGTACCAAGAACTACACAGAAACAATAGACCTCTTAGAAGCAGCTGTCCACATAGGTTCAGATTATTGGCGCAGTTGCATTGTGTGGTATTAACACCTCGAGTGCTCAATCTAATGCAATTGCATCAATCATCATGTTCCTATACCCACAATACTCTTCACTGGAACACCACAATTCAGAACTTTCACAAACACAAGCATCCCAACCATACCTGTGCCAGAAGCAAAAGCATCATCAATAGAAGCAGTAGAAGAAACAGCAGTAGCATACCCAGTCAACCTCCAGTCCAGCAGAAATTCATAGCAACACAGATACACTCCTCTCACCAGCATAGCAGATACAACAGCAGCAGAAACTTCAAGGACATCAGTGGTGATATCAGGAATACTCTCAAGGCCAAAATTTCAACTGGTCACAGTAGCAGAGGCAACAGCACAGGCAGCATCCCATGCACAACAGCCAAACTAATCAGCAGCAGCAACAGTTTGAGTCAAGACAGCAGTAACACAAATAAAACACATCATTCAAGGACCCAAGCAGCAACAGACACAACAAGTAGGAATGCCAACAACAACAATCAAAGCATACTCATCAACAGATTAAGCAATTTCAGCAGTCTCAGAATCGGAATCATTCACTGGGCTACCCTATTCCAACTCCATCATACAGGTAGCAACAATATCAACAGGAATGACAACAGCACCATAAACAGCAACAATGCCAAAGCCAACACCAACATGAACGACACAAAGCACAACAGGGCACACATACATCATAGTAGCAGCTCCAACACTAATAGTCACAAACAACCACAGCCAACAGCTTCATCAACATAACTACGCCAGCCTCAAGACACATGGATGGATATCTTCAACTTGGCTTTCCCTGCATCAGGAGTCAAAGTAAAATTGAAGATAACTCGCTCTCTTTTGCTATTTCTTTGCAAAACTCTGATAACATTGATTTCTGTAAGAGATGCATAGGGAAGACCAAATCTCACAACCATTTGGTCACAATAGGACCATATGTACTTTTTTGTATAGCTGACCTAGGAAAATTTATACATACGACTGTCTATTACAAAATGGGCAATCGTCACATTACAATAGGTCTAACCTCTTACTATTACCTAGGTACTTAAAATCAACACTTTAAGATGACCATAAGCACATGTACTTTCTTTTGGGAGGTAAGGTCTATGTCCCCCTCCAATGTTGTACTCTGTTTTTAATTAATAAAAACCTTATTTAACCAAAAAAAAATTATAATGAAATGACTGAGAATTTAACAATGAGAAATTACAGAAATGCCTAGCACAACAAATAGAGATAAACACAGAGGCGCTCCCAAGGTACCGCCTCGTAGTCCAAATGTAAAAACACCCAAAGGGGAGCTCCCGATGTACCGCCTCGTTGTCCCAAAAGTAAATACAAAACAGAGAGAGCTCCCGAGATACGGCCTTGTAGTCCCAAAAGTAAATATGCAACAAGGGCCCTCCCGGGCTACCGCCTCGTAGTGCCAAAAATTAATACGCACTCATAACCTATGGAACAACGAATTTAGAGTAAGGAATCCTATTGTTGAAGATTGAATACAAAATCAAGGGAGCAAGTAATTCAACTAAGCATGTTGCACAATTTCAAGTAAGAGTTAAGACATGTAGACGTGCGACATTATGCTAAATATGATGACTACACATGCTAGAAAAACTTAGTTAAAGAATTAAAAGAAAACTATTCAGCAAGAAATGGATTTTTCAACATTTAACCCGAGTACGAACTCGTCACCTCGCGTACACGGCCTTCACGTATTGAAAATACCATAACGGTACAAAAACCTAAGGGGAGTTTCCCCCACACAATGTTAGACAAGTCACTTACATCAAATCTCGCTCAATCAATCGATAAGAATGACTCTCCCTCAAGTTTCTGACTCCGAACGGCCCAAATCTAGCAAAAAGAAATTACATACTATAAATATAACTATAAGAAACTAATCAAAATAATAAAGTTACAACTTTAACAAGGAATTAGAAAATCTCCCCAAAATGTCGACCCTCACCCACGTCTCAGCATCAGGTAAAAGTCACAAAATGCGAACACCCGTTCAATATCGATTTCACCCATACCAAAATTACTCAAATTTAATAAAAAATTATCGATCAAAACCGCAAAATTCGGCCTAAGGATTTTTCCACCTTTTTCACAAATTTCTCAATCCAAACCCTTAATTAAATGAAGAATAAATGATATCTTAAGGGAAATTAATCAAAGACAAATCAAGAATCCTTACCCAAATGTTTCCTCTGAAAAATCTCGAAATTTTGCCTCAATCCGAGCTCTCTTGGTTAAAAAATGGAGAATGAAATCAAACCCTCGGACTTGGCTCTTTTCTGCCCAGTGATTTCGCTTCAACGGGCTCTCAGTTGCACCTGCGACACTGCACCTGCGGAAAAACCATTGCAGGTGCGGGTTTCACTTATGGCCAGGCTTTCCACTTCTGCGGATCGGGGATCACACCTACGAGCCCGCATCTACGACGAACCTCTCGCTTTTGCGACCACAACCCAGGCGAGCCCATCTGCTTCTTTGATCTTGCTTCCGCATCTGCCGACGCGTAGATACGGCCCAAACCTCGCACCTTCGATCCCAGCTGGCCAAGCCAGCGTCGCACCTGCGAGTCCACTTCTGCGGAGCTCTGACCGCAATTGACGTGCAACAGATGCGGCCCCAAATACGCAGGTGCGATTACACTAGATGCAGAAATGCTTCAGCTATGCACTTAGTCCACTTTTATTTGTGATTGAAGTCAGAATCACACTCGGGGCCCCCTGGACAACATCCCAGTACACCAACAGTCATAAAATATTATACGGACTTAGCCGAGCCTTTAAATAAAATCAAACAATGCTAAAAACACGGATTGCACATCGATTCAAGCCTAATGAACCTTGGAACTTCAAATTTCTATAGCATATGCTAAAACCTGCGAAATCAAGTTCGATTGACCTCAAATTTTGTGCACAAGTGACAATTGACATTAAAAACCTACTCCCAACTTACGAAATCGGAATCCGACTCCGATATCAAAAAGTCCACTCCCGGTCAAACATCCCAAAAATCATCCGACTTTCCGACTTTCTAACTTTCACCAAGTGACGCCAAAATGACCTACGGACCTCCAAATTGACATACAGACATGATCCTAAGATCAAAATTACCCTACGGAGCAATACGAACCGTCAAAACTCAATTTTGGAGTCGTCTTCACACAAATCAAACTACGGTCAATTCCTAAGACTTAGACCTTAATTTTTAGGGACTATGTGTCCCATTCCACTCTGAAATTTCCCGAATCCGAGATTAAGCACCCCGACAAGTCACAAAACCCAAAAATGAAATAGAGGGAGCAATAAATAGGGGTTCAAGTCTAAGAATCTCAAAACGACCAACCGAGTCGTTACATCCTACCCGTCTTAAAACAAACGTTCGTCCTCGAACGAGCATAGAGACATTCCTGATGTGGTGGGAAAATTAGGATAACGACTGCGCATATCATGCTCGGTCTCCCAAGTCACCTCTTTGACCGGATGACCCCTCCACTGAACTTTCACTGAAGCAATGTTCTTTGACCTCAACTTTCGATCCTGCCTATCCAAAATGGCCACCGGATCCTCAACATAAGATAGATTCTTATCCAACTGGACTGAGCTGAAGCCTAACACATGAGATGGATCGCTGTGATACTTCCGGAGCGTGGAAACATGGAATACTGAATGAACTGCAGAGAGACTAGGTGGTAGTGCAAGTCTATAAGCCACCTCCCCAACCCTCTCAAGAATCTCAGAAGGCCCGATATATCTAGGGCTCAACTTGCCCTTCCTCCTAAACCTCATAACACCCTTCATTGGCAAATCCCGGAGCAAGACCAGCTCCCAAACCATAAA
>MCJB01000998.1:4396-16679 GCA_002018475.1 Nicotiana obtusifolia | reverse complement strand
ACAACAACCTGTTCCAAAGGAAAAGCCTACAGCTATATTGAAAAAACTAGCGAGCATGTTTAAAAGAATGTAATTTTATACATCAAATTACATATTAATAAAATTGCTCAAAGTTCATTTCACAACTCTTGTCTTGTGTTCTTATATTTTATAATTTTACTAACTTTGAATATATTTAAAGGTTTGAAATTTGAATCAAATATTATAAAGTTTGAAACTAATTGAAACTTTGTAAGAATATTATATAGTAACTTCTTTAATTCTAATTATAAGTTATATTTTTCAAAACTTATAATTTCCTTCTACTACACTACTACAAAATTTATAATTTTACTAACTTTGAATAAGTTATATTTCTAATTATAAGTTATATTTCCAAAAACTTATAAGAATATTATTATATAGTAACTTCTTTAATTCTAAAATTCGGATTTAAAACATAGTTTTCAATTATTTATAAACTTAAATAAATGAGTCAATGGTAACTAATTATTAAAAAAAAATCAAAAAAAAATAGAATAAACCGGCGACCGGACCGGATCGGACCGGATCGGACCGGTATACCGGCCACCGGTACCGGTCCTGGTCCGGTCTAACGAAATTTAACCGGTGAGTCCGGACCGTTAGGGACCGGTTTGGTCCGGTTTTGGGCATAGTAATGGTACCGGACCGGACCGGACCGGAAAAAAAATCCGGTCCGTGACCGGACCGGACCCTTAGCCAGCACTAACTGCAATTGCTCTTTCATTAGCTTTTGCATTATTTTATTAATTTTTTTCTACTTCTTATTTTCTTAATAAATAAACTTCAACTAATTTGAAATTATTAAAAAGTAACAATATATGGTTAGTTCACCGTTGGCTTGTCTAGCGGTGATGTTAGGTACCATCACGGCCTATAGGAGAAATTGGGTCGTGACAACATGGTATCAGAGCACTAGGTTCGTGTAGGTCCCACAAGTTATAAGTAGGCCTAATAGAGACTTGCAGATCGGTGCGAAGACGTCCGTACGTATCTTCAAGAGGCTATAGGGTGTTAGAAAACTACTCTTTCTTCATCTCCTATCATGCAGTTGATGTTGTGCTAGGTATCCTTCTCTTATTCTCTCACAGATGGTGAGGATGCGTGCGGCAGATGTACCTGATGGTGGAGGTTGCTAGAGGCCGAGGCAGAGGCCGAGGGAGGGCTCCAGCTCATGGTAGAAGATGAGGGCGTCCTAGAGGTTCTCCAGTTATGCCACCAATGGATCCAGTAGAGGATCCTAATATTGAGGAGCAAGGCGAGGTGCCTGCAGAGGAGCCGGCCCCAGTGTATTTCATGTCAGCACCAGGATTCTAGGAGGTCATGGGCCGTATGCTGCAGTTCATGGATTCTATGACTCAGGCTGGTTTATTTCCAGCTGACCCAGCCACATCTCAGGCGAGAGGGGGAGCGCAGACCCCTATCGCTCAGGCTCCAGGGCATGCAGGTGCCGTATATCAGACCTCGGGCGCACTATACGTGGGCGGAGCTCAGCCAGTTGCAGCATCTATACCTGAGTCCGTACCAACTGCGGCCGGCGAGCCACAGAAGCTATTGGACAGATGGACTAGGCTACACCCTCTTGTCTTTGGAGGTGAGCGACATGAGGACCCCCATGACTTTATTGATCGTTACAGGGACATACTGCACAACATGAGGATATTGGAGTCCCACGGGGTGGACTTTACCACCTTTCAGCCGGAGGGCAAGGCCAGTAGATAGTGGCAGTCCTATCTTCTCGGCAGACTAGCAGGTTCTCCTCCTATGACTTGGGACCAGTTCACACGACTCTTCCTGGACATATATATTCCACCCTCTCAGAGGGAAGAGTTGCGATTTTAGTTCGAGAAGCTCCAACAGGGATAGATGTCGGTGACCGACTATGAAGCGAGATTCTCCGAGTTGTCTCGCCATGCACTTATGATACTCCCAACTGATGCAGAGATAGTGCGGAGGTTCGTTGTGGGTTTGCACTTTGGTAGCTATGCCACTATGGCCCGAGAGGTTGAGATGGGAACTTCGTACGAGCTGGTTGTGGAGATAGCTCGGAGGATCGAGGAGTCTCATCAGTGGAACCGAGAGCAGGTGACGAGGGATAAGCGATTTCGATATTCTAGAGGGTTCAATGATGCTCCGGCTGGGGGCAGAGGTCAGTTTGTGAGGGGTCTGTCTAGCAGGCCCACATATCCAACACTGCCACCTCCTCCGGGTGCTCCAGTGCGGCTCTATTTCAACGTCATTCCAGATAGCTCCTACCTTCCACCAGCTATTCAAGGTTCCTCCACTAGCCTTTACGGCCATCAGGGTCTGACTTCAAGTCAGCAGTCCACTGTACCAAGAGGTTGTTTCGAGTGTGGGGATATTGGTCATGTGAGGAAGTTCTACCCTAGGATTCGGGTCAAGGTAGTACAGCAGGGTCAACAGCCTATGATTACAGCACTAGCTGCCACACCAGCCCTCCGGCCGCCCAAAGGCGGAGGGCAGGTGGGTAGGGGCAGTCCTAGAGATGGAGGCCAATCAGGTGGCGCTCCATCCAAGTTCTATGCCTTTCCAGCCAGACCAGATGCAGTAGCCTCAGATGCCGTGATCACAGGTATTATTTCTGTCTGCGGTAGGGATGCTTCGATATTATTTGATCCAGGGTCTACGTATTTATATGTTTCATCTCTTTTCTAGGGGTTCCTTTTGAGTCCTTGGTACTCCTGTTTATGAGACAAGGGTGGATCTTTTGTTGCTCGATATGACCAACTTTGAGATCATCCTAGGCATGGACTGGTTATCTCCATACCACGCCATCCTTTATTGCCATGCACAGACTGTTACCTTGGCGATGCCAGAGTTGCTTAGATTGGAGTGGAAGGGTTAGTCTGTCAGTGTATCTAGTCGGGTTATCTCTTTTCTGAAGGCTTGGCACATGGTCGAGAAAGGTTGTTTGGCTTATCTAGCTTATGTTCGGGATACTACTACAGAGACTCCGACGATTGATTCAGTGCCCGTGGTCCGGGAGTTCTCTGATGTGTTTCTTTCTGATCTACCAGGTATGCCACCAAATCGTGATATCGATTTCTGTATTAATTTGGCTCCACGTACCCAACCTATCTCTATTCCACCGTACTGCATGGCTCCGAAAGAGCTGAAGGAGTTGAAAGAACAGCTTGAGGAGTTTCTAGCAAAGGGGTTCGTCAGACCGAGTGTGTCGCCTTAGGGTGCACCGGTGTTATTCGTGAAGAAGAAAGATAGGACTATGCGGATGTGCATTGATTACCGCAGTTGAAAAAAGTTACGATTAAGAACAAGTAGTCGTTACCGCGTATTGATGATTTGTTTGACTAGTTGCAGGGTGCCAGGGTGTTCTCTAAGATCGACTTGAGATCGGGGTACCATCAGTTGAAGATTAGTGATTCGGATGTTCCGAAGATGGCTTTCCGGACTAGATATGGCCACTAAGAGTTTCTAGTGATGTCCTTCGGTTTGACTAACTCCCCGGTGGCATTTATGGATTTGATGAACTGGGTGTTGAGGTCATATATTGATTCGTTTGTCATTGTCTTCATTGATGACATTTTGATATACTCGCGTAACATGGAGGAGCACGAGCAACATTTGAGAGAGGTGCTTCAGACCTTGCGGGAACAGAAGCTATATGCTAAGGTCTCCAAGTGTGAGTTTTGGTTAGATTCTGTGGCATTCTTGGGGAATGTGGTATCAGGAGAGGCAGTTCAGAGTTGGCCTCGTCCTATCTCAAAAGGGTGCTCCGTTCCGATGGTCCGATGATTACGAGGCGAGCTTTCAGCACCGGTGTTAGTGTTGCCTTCCGGTTCAGGGATGTATACTGTGTATTGCGTCGCTTCACGCATTGGTTTGGGTTGTGCATTGATACAGGAGGGGCGAGTTATTGCATTTGTTTCACGTCAGCTGAAGCCCCATGAGAAGAATTACCCCATACATGATTTGGAGTTGATCGCGATAGTTCATGCTCTTAAGATCTGGAGGCATTATCTTTATGAGGTGTCATGTGAGGTTTACACCGATCATCGTAGCTTGCAGCATTTGTTCAAGCAGAGGGATCTCAATTTGAGGCAGCTCAGGTGGCTTGAGTTACTAAAAGATTATGATATTAACCATCATTTATCATCCGGGCAAGGCGAATGTGGTTGCAGATGCCATGAGCAGAAAGGCGGAGAGTATGAGTAGTTTGGAAATCATTTCAACAGAGGAGATGGCATTGGCTTTGGACATTCAGTCTTTCGCTAACAGACTTGTGAGTTTGGATATTTCAGAGCCCAGCCGAGTTCTTGTATATGTCGTCGCCAGTCTTTACTATTCGAGCAGATCAAGGCTCGTCAGTATGACGACCCACACTTGTTGGTTCTCAGAGAGACAGTACTACAGGGTGGTGCCAAGGAGGTTATTATCGATGAGGATGGTGTTCTGCGACTCTAAGGTCGTCTATATGTTCCTAATGTTGATGGATTGAGGGAAAAGATTCTCGAAGAGGCACACAGTTCTCGGTATTCTATTCATTCAGGTGCCACGAAGATGTATCCCGACCTGAGGCAGCATTATTAGCGGTGGCAGATGAAGAATGAGATAGTTGAGTATGTAGCGAGGTGCATAAATTGCCAGCAGGTTAAGTATGAGCATCAGAGGCCAGTTGGCCTACTTCAGCGGGTGGTTATACCTGAGTGAAAATGGGAGCACATCACTATGGACTTCATAGTTGGTTTGCCACGGACCTTGAGGAAGTTTGATGCAGTTTAGGTCATTGTCGACGGGTTGACCAAGTCGACACACTTCATTCCGGTTGTGACCACGTATTCTTCAGAGAGATTTCCAAGATTTACATTCAGGAGATTGTTTGGTTGCATGATGTGCCTATTTTTATCATATCGGATAGAGGCCCTCAGTTTACTTCGCATTTCTGGAGGGCAGTACAGAGTGAGTTGGGGACCCGGGTAGAGCTCAGCACAGGCTTTCATCCGCAAACCAGCGAATGGTTCAGATCTTGGAGGATATGCTCAGAGCATGTGTAATTGACTTCGGAGGGTAGTGGGATCGATTCTTGCCTTAGGCTGAGTTATCTTACAACAATAGTTATCAGTTGGCTTTATATGGTCGGTGATGTCGTTCGCCCTTCGGATGGTTTGAGCCCGACGAGACTAAGTTATATGGTACTGATTTGGTGAAGGATGCCTTGGAAAAGGTAAAGTTGATTTAGGAGCGATTTCGCACAGCACAGTCCAGACAGAACAGTTACGCAGATCAAAAGGCGCGTGATTTATCGTTTTTGGTGGGCGAGAAGGTTCTCTTGAAAGTCTCACCGATGAAGGGAATCATGAGGTTCGGGAAGAAGCGCAAGTTGAGTCCAAGGTTTATAGGTCCATTTGAGGCGTTGAGACGAGTTGGGGAGGTTGCTTATGAGCTTTCCTTGCCTCCCGGTGTATCAGGAGTTCATCCGATTTTTCACGTGTTTATGCTCCGGAAGTATCATGCCGACAGGTCGCATGTGTTAGACGACAGCACGGTTAAGCTAGATGAGAGCCTAGGTTATGAGGAGGAACCAGTTGCCATAGTTTAGAAGGAGGCTCGCCAGTTGAGGTCCAAGAAGATTTATGTGATGAAGGTTCAGTGGAGGGGTCAACCAGTCGAGGAGGCGACTTGGGAGACCGAGGAGGACATGCGGAGCAGATATCCACACTTATTCGGCACTCTAGGTACGATTCTAGACCCGTTCTAGGACAAACGTTTGTTTAAGAGATGGAGAATGTAACGACCCGACCATCGTTTTGCTTTCTAGATCCCCGTACCCTTAAATAAGACTCCCCGTATGTGCTTTTACTATTTTATGACTTGCGGGAATGGTTAGTTCGGGTTGAAATCGGAACGCTTAGTTCCTTAATATTGGCTTAAAAGGGTTGGTTTGACTTGGGTCAACATTTGAAGTAAACGACCTCGGAACCCCCAATAGGTTAGTATGATGATTTTAGACTTGGCCGTATTTTGGATCGGATTTTGATGACCTGGGAGCGTTTCGGAGCTTAATATCGAAAGTTGGCACATTGAAGGTTCTTCAAGTTCTTAAATTTGGTTTGGAGTATGTTTTGGTGTTGTCAAGGTCCGTTTGGAATTCCGAGCCTGGGAATAGTTTTGTATGGTGATTTAAGACTTGCACGCAAAATTTTATGTCATTCCGAGTAGTCTAAGTATGACTCGGCGCGTGCGGAGTAAGTTGAGAAAACTTAAAATTCATAAGTTGATCCGATTGGTTTTAGGGTGCGATTCTTAGTTTTGATGTTGTTTTACGCATTCTGAGGGTGCGAGCGAATCTGTTTTATGTTTACGAACTTGTTGATATGTTTGGTCGAGGCCTCGGGGCTCCCGTATAGGATTCGGAAGGTCGAGGAGTAGATTGCTCTTTGGAGAAGAACTGAAGATGGCTGGCATCTGGTGCATTCGCACCTGCGGTGGGAAGGGCCGTAGGAGCGGCACCGCAGGTGCAACGTCTCATTCACAAAAGCGGAAAGGGAGGGAGTCAGTGAGGTCCAAAGAAGCGAAGGACTTCCGCAAAAGCGAACTCGCTTCTGTGATGAAAGAGTTCGCAGGTGCGGAGTGAGGCAGCCTGGCCATGGTCGCAGATGTGCGAGGCGAGCCGCAGAAGCGGTCTCGCAGATGCGAGATTTGGCTGCAGGTGCGGTTGCGCGTGGTTCGTGCGTGTTCCACAGATGCGGACATTCGACTAAAGGAACGGTCCCACAGAAGCGGAAATTCTTCTACAGGTGTGGAAAACTGTTGGGCAGTGAGGTTCATTTAAGTTGAAGACTTAGGCAATTTTGGCTCATTTCTTTCATCTCTTGTGCGATTTGGAGCTCTTTGAAGAGGGGTTTTCACCTAACACTTTGAGGTAAGTAATTTCTGTATGAGATGAGTTTAATACATGTATTTTGGGTAGATTCTTAGCACATAAAGTGTAGAAATTGTGGATTTAGTTGAAAAACCTAGGTTTTGATAAAAATGGGATTTAACCACGAAAATGATTATGGAATTGGGTGAAAATTATATATTTGAGTTCCTGAGGTTATGGTATCAATTATCTTCAAAAATTTTCGAAATTCGGGCACGTGGGTCCGGGACAAATTTTAGAAATCTTCCAATTTGGGTTAGGTAATTACTCTAAAAGCTAAATCATTTACTTTTGCATGTATATTGATTAATTATATAATATTTTTTGCTAGCTTCGGACTTGTTCGGCACCAAGTTGAGGCGTTAGAGTGAATTTGTTAGCCGGAAAGTGTGCTTTGAGACGAGGTAAGTCTCTTGCCTAACCTTGTAAGAGGGGATTTATCCCATAGGTGTTTTAAATTACTAATTGCTTCTAATTGTGGGGACTACATACGCACGAAGTGACGAGAGTTCGTGCATAGCTACTAATTATGCTTAAGTCCGGGTAGTTTTAGGACCCAAATCATGAAATACTTGTAATGTTTGCACTCTACTTGTTAATTTAAGTGCCTAAATTATATTAAAATTTGATAAAGGATTCGTAAAGACCGAATTTCACTTACTTTGAGTTTTGCCGGGTCACTTGACTGTTAATAGAAATTGTGCTTCCTTGTGTATTAGTCTTATAATAGTTTTTAAATCGGTTGTTCATAACGTATTCCCTCTTCTTGTGGAGTGGGCCGAACGCCTCGGCAATAAATAGATGCATATATGGTTCGTGCCGCTCGACCCTCGGCAGTGTATACATTATTCTTGATGGGGCCGTATGACCTCGGCATAATTCGTACGTGTTATTGCTTGGAACCCGAATACATTTGATATCATTTTCATGAATTGAGAGGTTATAATTTTTTATTGCCTGAAATTTATTTAGAATTAGTATGTATTAGTGGAAGACTTTTGAAATTTACTATTAGTTAAAGAATCATTTTAAGCATTGTTGCGATTGTGTTAATATTATTATTCACATATTCTATGCCTATTTAGCATTTCCGCATTTTATTGTTAGCCCATAGTAAGTGTTGATGTCGACCCATCGTCACTACTTG
The DNA here is from genome assembly GCA_002018475.1 of Nicotiana obtusifolia. Lineage (NCBI taxonomy): Eukaryota > Viridiplantae > Streptophyta > Magnoliopsida > Solanales > Solanaceae > Nicotiana > Nicotiana obtusifolia. The sequence continues at coordinate 8,610 of MCJB01000998.1, read as the reverse complement.
TTCGAGGTTAGACTGGATACTTACTGAGTATATGTTGTTTATGTACTCACGCTACACTTCTGCTAATCGTGCAGGATCTGAGGCAGGTGCATCAGGCAGTCATTTCGGCGCGCACCCCTATTACCCCGAGGCTTAGTGATGAGCTTCTTTCTGAGTCCGTTCTAGTTCAGACAATATCTTAGAGTTTTGTATATTCTAATAGTTGCTCATATACTTGTGACACCAGGTCTTGAAAACATGCTAGTAGACTTTATGGTTTTTGAGCATTTATTTCACTGCAATTGCTCTTTCATTAGCTTTCACTTTACTTTATTAAATTTTTTTTCACTTCTTATTTTCTTAATAAATAAACTTCAACTAATTTGAAATTATTAAAAAGAACAATACATGGTTAGTTCACCGTTGGTTTACCTAGCAGCGACGATGGGTGTCTTCACGGACTATAGGAGAAATTGGATCCTGACAATGACTATCAAAATATTATTTTTTTAGTGTATAGAAGTTAAACTCCTTTTTTATCCGGGATAATAAATATATCTACTACTACTACTGCTGCATGCCTCCCCCGATAAACTTACTCACACGAGATGTTTACGTCAACCAATCGATACATGACATGTGTTTATTTTAGATATTTCTCACTTAACTATAATTAATTAGTATGTATTATATACTTTCACTTCACAAGATCACTTCACCATCATAAATTAATATTTGGTATAAATATCCGATGCGAGTAGCTAGCCCAGGGGCGGATTTACCTTAGGTTAAGTGGTTTCACGTGACACCGCCTTGTCGCAAAATTTCACTAAATACACATAAATAATATGAAAAAATAAACAAATTATGTATAAATAATATAAAGGACACCACTTGGTAAATTTTGATTGCTTGGTCCCCTGGTGAAGGCGCTGCAACTTCTGGGTTAGTCTGGGGTTCTAACCCAGACCAATAAGTCTTTGTCCTCTTATGTTTTACGGTTCCTTAGCATCTTTCAAAATGATCTAAAGTGTTTTTTTATGTAATGTTTTTTGAAATTTATTTGTTTATTATTTTAAATATGATATCGCTTATAAAAAGTCATGTGTACGCCTCTGTGCTGGTCTATCCCCGCAACAAAGATATGCTAGGATAGTCCAGTTTAAAACTTTGAGTAAGTTAAAGTCCAAATGTCAGAGCAAATGACAAAAGATAATCTAGCTTTAGTTCGCCATCGTCGTTAGTCAGCAGACTCCGGCTTCAGAAAAAGCACATGCAGAAGACAATGAATTGATTATAGCAATTAATAAAGAGGGATGAGTCAACTCCTAGTCCAGAGCTTCCTTCAATGCTAGTCGGAAACTTGTCTATCAACAACTCCATTTATTTCCTTTTCTTAATGTATTTACATAAGTATATAAATGACGGATAATTAAAACGATACGGGGAGGTACATATTCACATCTTTCTTAATGAAGGGGTTTCCGGGAAGTCTGAACTGGTCCGTTATTTTAATTATCAGAGCCGTCATGAGCGCCGAAATCGATTTTATTACGGCAATGTTGGGTATTGCAAATACATAAATCAACTATAAATTCTGAAGTGACTGATATATGAAGAAAGATTATAGTCTATACTAAAATCATGCGTGTAATAAAAATTAAGCCTTGATAACTTTTAGTCTTAACTTGGTTTGAACTCAAAATAATTTCAAGAAATATTTCTATTTAGGAAAGAAACTCGTCAATTCATACTCATTGCTCCCATCATGATATTGTCTTAAAGTCAATATAATTCTTTCGTAACAATATAAAGACAGTTCGGTGCACAAAACATTTTGCATTCGCACAGGGTTCGGAAAAGAACGGCACATCAAGGGAGTATGATGACTGATGTAGGCTGCCTACTCTAATACAATTTCAAAACAATTTCTAACACGGGTTAAAAATAAACTATCTCTATTACAGATTATCTTCAAAGCGTCTTGTTTTATCTTTATTTAAATAATTTTGTAACAAATTTTGCAATTTCTGCTTATATGTAGTAAAACAATAAGCACAACTAGTGACTAACATTTGACCAAACTCTTCGTGAATCTATTTCATTAAATCATACACAATTGAGATATCAACATATATTTGACATTAAAAACAAAAGAACTAACATTTAACATAAATTAGAATATTAGTTGTCTTTATTCATGAAAAAAGGAATCAAAACTGAAATATCGGAGTAACGAAACTCCAAATTCTCACCTATTCTTGGTACAATATAACCAGAGTTGGATGGTGACTTGAGAATCATGTTATCCCATCATTTCATTTATACTATAGAAGTGGGACCTTTTTGGTATAATTCTTGAATCTTTGTTTCTTTCTTTTACTCTTTAACCTTTGCGTAGAAGCATCTGTTCCCAAAAGATAAGGTTGTACCAAACCAAAACCATTATTATCACCAAACTTCATTTTCCACCATTCACTTTAATTTCCTCTATCAATCATTAACTATATAGTTGGTGCATCTTTAGATATTATAGTATATATGGTCTTTGGCACACTTACATTCTTCTACAAAAATGGTATTAACATTGACCTTAGAAAATTGCAATTTACTTAAATGATAGGAAAAGGAGAATCCAACGTGCATGAAAAATAAATTTTCAAACACTTAGAGGTTGTAGCTGTCTAACCTTCAATTTCATACTAGAAAAAAACATCACAAAACTTTTTCATGCTTCTTCACAACTAGAGTCTTGTTAACGGTTATATGCATTTATTAAATGTTATTTTTACAAAGTATGAGTGTTTAGTTGAGAAAAGTCGATTTTACAAAGCGTAACACTGCAACTTTAAGTGCTAATTGATGTGGAAACCAAATAAAATTAAGTGTACTGTTAGAGTATTCGCGGGATGAACACTCATACATTTAGTGTCAAATTAAAATCATGTTTGAAAAGAAAGATTTTCATATACCCTACTCTTTAGTCCCACTTAACACCTACAACCCCAACAACAAAAAAAAGTAAAATAAAAAGAAGAAGAAATAAACTACCCAATTCTTCTATGTACTATATTAGAAAACCACTCTTTCTTTAAAGAACTCTCTCTCATAATCTTGAAACTAACCATATTAGGACAACTTATCTCAAACTTACAAACACTGTCTCAACTCCAAGTCTCTTAAAACCTCACCACCGCTACCATGACGGCAAAGGACTGCGGCCACCACGAAGACGAGGAGGGGCACAAGCTGCCCCGCCGCCTCTTCGCGGCCGTAATCGGCTTCGTAGTCTTAATCCTATTCATCATCCTCCTCATTTGGCTCATCCTCCGACCAACAAAACCACACTTCATCCTCCAAGACGCCACCGTCTACGCCTTCAACGTCTCTTCCCCTAGCTTCCTCACCACCAACATCCAAATCACCGTTGCCTCTCGAAATCCGAACGCCAAAATCGGAATTTACTACGACAAACTCGACGTTTACGCCACATACCGCGGCCAACAAATTACACTCCCAACGTTATTGCCACCAACGTACCAAGGTCACAAAGATGTGTCGATTTGGTCACCTTTTGTGTACGGTAATTCTGTTCCTGTTGCACCCTACTTAGGAAATGCACTTAGTCAAGATCAAATGGTTGGAACGGTTTTATTGAATATTAAAATTGATGGGAGAGTTAGATGGAAAGTTGGGAGTTTTATTTCTGGGAGGTATCATTTGTATGTAAATTGTCCAGCTTATGTTGGTGTAGGTGGAAAAATGATTGGTAATAGTGTTTCTGTTGGTTCATCAGCTATTAAGTATCAATTAGTGCAGACTTGTCATGTTGATGTTTGAACAACAAGAAGATGAAGAATTGCTCCGTTGTCAGTTCTCTCACTCAGCTCTAATTTTCTTCTTTTCTTTTACTGTTAGGTTTTATTGTTAGTACAATGTTAGATCTTTGATGATAAATGGAAACTAGCGTGGGAGTTATTTAATTTTGTTTTTAATTAGTGACTCGAGTATTTCTTTCTCTTTTTGTCTTTTTTTCCTTTTTTTCCCCTTTTTATGTAGTCAATAGTTGTAGAATGTTTTAACTTTATTAATGAATAGCAAAAGTTCAAGAATCAAGAGAGTGATAAAGCAAATACTACTGGGTACAAGTATATTCAAAGTGGTGTTACACTGATTCAGCTTTTCGCGTTTTCTTTTCTCCCTTTTGTAGTCTTCTTTTTTTTTTTTTTTTTTTT
>MCJB01000997.1:0-16688 GCA_002018475.1 Nicotiana obtusifolia | reverse complement strand
GCTAAAAGAAGTAAGGGTAGAGATTAGGGAGTAGCTTTTGAGTGGAACCATGGAAGGACCTGTTGGTGCACTAAAGTTGAAATTAAGAGTCACTAGCTGATGAGTTAATGTATGGAGTGTGAAAAAGAAAAAAAAAGAGAAAAAACGAAAAGGAAAAAAAAGAAGAAGAAAGAAAAGAAAGAGAAAATAGAAAAAAATGATAGTGAAAAATACATAGAAAACAACTCCTATTGATTTGTGCTAGTGGAATGATAGAAGTGCTCAATTGAAAGAGGAGGGCTACATATATGAGACAAGTGAATTGATTGAAAAGAAAAGGTGCTCGAGTTGTGATTGTAGTGTATTAAGTGCTTAGGAGGACTAGTCACTATTCCTAAATATATCCTACCCGTCCCTTAGCCTACATTACAACCTTAAAAGTCCTAATTGATCCTAGATTGGACTAGCTTAAATTAGTTGAGATCTACACTACGGGCAAGCTTATGGTACGACCACGGGAAGCATATGAATTCTTTTTGAGAGTGAGTGAATTTTGTTCAATTGTGTGATATCCTTAATCTATGTTCACTCTTATGATTGTGGTAAGGGCACATGATCTCATGAATGATTGGTAATGTCGTAAATTTTCTTGTTAGGTAAGTGTATGTATTGAGATTGCTTAATGGTTGCAAGTCAACTCTTGAGGTTGGGTGGTGATGAATAGGTTGTTGAATGATATTGAATTATTATACTTGGGTAGACTTAAAGGGAAAAATATGAATTATTTGTGTGTTCATGCTTATTTGCCGGTATTGACCATGTTCAAGAGTATGGTGTGTGGTTAAAAAAGTCGAATGCTCCTTTATGATATGAAGTTGTACGTAGTTGGGAGGTTGTTAAATAATCCCATTGCTCGAGGACGAGCAAGAGTCTAAGTGTGGGGTGTTGATGTTTAGTGTAAAGTATATATATTTCTATGTATATCACCTCATATTTGGCTTTTGTTTTGCGAAAGTGGGATGTTAATTGCTACGATTCATGTTAATTTGAAGTATTTTTATGTGTAGGAATGAGTCGGGAGCAATTGGGGGCGAAACGCATAAGAATTAAGCCGAAACGGAGCAAAAACAGACAAGGGAGCAATTTGGGTGCCACAGGCAGCGGCTGGCGCCACCTGTGGCGCTGGAAACAGAAGGGGCACTGGACATAGCGCTCTGGTGGGCGCCTGGCACTATCCAGGGCGCCGATGACGCGGATCTCGCCTATTTTGCCTAGGACTCTGTTATTTTCGTCCCTACACCTCCCCAACACCTATATAAAGAAGTCTAAACCTAATTGGAGGAGAGAGACGTGATTTTGGGAGCATAAACACAACACGGAATCAAGCGGAAGCAACAATTCTTAGTTTCTTCATCTTTTCTAGTATTTTTATAATTTATTCAAGAACTTATATTTTGGTTTGATTAGATCATGAGTGGCTAATCACCCATTGTTCTGGGGTTGTGATTAGCCATGAATATTGTTGTTTGATATTAACGATACCTTGATTATAATTCACGACTATATGGTTGTTTCTTCAATTCTATATTTAATTGCTTAATTGTTTGGCCAGCAGTTAGGTTCTATCAACTATCTATGCTATGTTTGGGAAAACCATGTTTAGATTAGAGAAGAATTGAAGAGGGCATATTCTTAACCTTTAGGGGGAGCGGATTCGTGGTTAGGATAGGAATATACCTAATCACCGTACTTAATTAAATATCATATTTTTATTGCGTTCTTAATAGGTTGATTCCATAGGAATATAGGCGTTGATCTATTGAGAATAGGCGAGTAGTACTTCGGGAGAAGGCTATGAGAATACTTATCGATTAATTAGCAACCATGAGTGAATTATATGAAGGAAGAGTTAATTAGAACACAATAAGATTGGTGAATTAATCACAACCCTGGAATGTTTGTCTTTATTGATAAAACAACAACTAATTAGTTATTCGATAATATAGTTATAACTTAGAGCTGTAGTTTAGCATAATCAAATTATTGAACTTGAATTTTGCTTGATTGAATAGCAATATTAGTGTGTTAGTAAGTAGTTGAATTAAGTCCCTGTGGGTATGATATCTGGACTCAAAATCCTATATTACTTGTCGACCACGTATACTTGGGTGTGCGTTAGGGAGCAACAATTCACACACCAAAATGACGAATAAGGCAAAGACACGTGAATTTAACTTGAATAAATTAAAATAAAATATAAAAAACCAGCCCCCCACCCCTTCGTCATCTTCTCCGATGATCCCCCTCTTTCCGTCATCTTCCCGACACGACCCCCCTACTTTGTCTTCACAAAACTCTACACGTCCTTCGTTTTCTTCCCCAGGTCTGACTTGAGAAAGCATATCTAGAAATTGCCGGAGGTTTGTCAAAGCTTTGCCGGAGTTTGCCGGAGGTCTGTCAAAGCTTTAGATTTGAGACTTGAGGACTGAGGTGATCTGTCAAAGCTTTGCCGGAGTTGCATTACATTTGACAAAATTAAACTGAAACACCAAAATCAGAAAAAAGAATTAGGACAGTGGAAAAGAGAGCAGAGAAAGTTCCTCATTTCAACAATCCCAGCACACCACCGCGCGCGAGCAGAGAGAGTGCTAGTAGTATCAGTAACATTCTAGCCTAGCCAAGAATCTTTGGAGTACAACCAACAAATTTTGCTGAAAGTTACATACAATTAGGCTCGAATTTCGATCTAGAACAACATTCCAAATTTTTCAGATCCGAAAGGAAAGACACTCCAAATTCTCCGCTCGTCGGACTATAATAGGTTAGAAGGAATAGGAAAAAGGGGTGAATGGAGAAGGTGATTATACAGATGGAGATAGAATGATGAAAAATTAAAAGAAATATTTGCCGGAAAGTATTTCCGGCAAAAACTATTCATTTCCCGAAAGAAAGATGAGTAATTTTGTTTTGGACCATTTCACGCACCATGTCAGCTTTGTCAGCTTGGCTTGCCATGTCAGTCTTTTGTGTATAAATGATACATATAAAATATAGTTAAAGTGTTCAAATGAATCAGACTTAGGATAAAGTGTACAAGTAAAAAACTAATACAAATTTAAGAGAGTGTCCATGTATTTGACCTTTAATCTAAGTGTAAAATATATTCGTATTTTCAGTGTACATAACTCCATATAGTCCTTACTTTATTACACTCCATATAACCAGAAAAACATTCTTTTTCTTATCCCAAACCAATTTTAAAATGACGACAAAACTGAGTTGTCAAATACAGCAAAGATTACTAGAGTAGTTCTAGTTTCTTTTCTATTCCCTTCTTTCTTCTTCTACTTATAACATATCCCAATCCTCAAATTGTCAAAAAATCAGTAAGACCTTTCCCAATTTGAAATCTTTCTTATTTTATAAGCCTACTAAAGGCATTAATTTTGAGGAGAAAATGATGGATACAAAATCCGATAAGGTGATAGATGCTTTGCCAGCCCCTACTACATCTCCGGCAGCCGGAGATGGAGAGAGCCAGGCACCGGGAATCGGCGCCGGAGTGTCCAGCATCGTCAGAAGGTGGAAAAGAGAAGATATGGTGAAGAGGGGTTCTTTAGTTTTGCATGGTCTTGCCTTGGTTTTTTCATTGATTGCTTTCATTGTCATGGCTAGCAATAATCAAGGTGATTGGAAAGATTTTGATAAATATGAAGAATACAGGTATACACTTCGCTTGGACCATAATCACGATTTCTCTTAGTAAGTTACACATTTGATCGGTCGAATATTATATTTACTAGCTAATCAAAAAATATGTATATTATATTTATATTATCTATTAATATATAAAGATATATATTTTGCCGTTATTAGCAACAGCTATATTGTGTAATTTTTTTCCTTATTTTTTCTTTGAATTAAAAAAAAGTATATGCAAATATTAATTTGTTTTGATTAAATTTTAGTCATGTTAATATGTTTACTTTAGATCCGATATGTTTTAGGAATCTTTTAGTTCAACTGGAGGTTTATATAACAGTAGAAAAAAAAATATATATATATATATTTATATAAATTTTGTACAAATTAGTTATTTTAATATTTAATTGTGTATATCACATAATGAATATTGGAAATGAGCTTAAATAAAGCGACATGGACAATGCAGATTCATATTGCTGATGCAACATGTTTGAGATCAAGACGTAGTAGTATTTTCTGATCTCAGAAATTGAATTGGAATTTTGGGATGTGGTTATAACAGGTATGTGTTGGCTATTGCAATTCTGTCCACATTATATACAGGATTGCAAGTTCTGAGACAAATTCATGAACTTTCAACTGGCAAGGAATCATTTTCACGTCAAAAATTAGCTGTGCTAAGCTTCTTTGGTGATCAGGTTAGTGTTTTTCTATATTTATATGAACAATTGAATTCAATAAACTTGAAAAAGGAAGAGTAGTTCTTAATTGAATTTTGATCTAAAATTTTACGGGAATTGCAGGTGGTAGCATACTTGTTATTATCAGCTGCATCATCTGCTGTGCCATTGACAAATAGGATGAGAGAAAATAATGACAATATATTCACAGATTCTTCAGTAGCAGCAATTAGTATGGAATTCTTGGCATTCTTTGCTTTGGCAGTGTCAGCTCTTATTTCTGGATATAAGCTCTCAAATAAATCCTACATTTGATGAAATCTTAAAGACAGTCTGAGTCTGATTATTCTGCCTATGTACAGGGGCGGATGCGGAGTTTCGTTACCGATTCATCTTAACTCAGTACTTGCGATGCGAAGCATAAATTTATGAATCCATGACTTTAAAAATACAATGGATTCAATGCTAAGAACCTTAAAGGTTGAACATATAATTTAAATCATGGATCCGCCTCTACCTGTGTACATCTGTTATTCGTTCTTTGTTTTCATTTTTTTCCCCATATACCTATGTATCAAAGCTACGGAGATATTTCCTGTTTGCTGAAAACCTGTATGTTAAAATTCTGAGTGTAAATTGATCTGTACATATGTATCAAAGCTACAGAGGTTATTCCCTCTCCCCATCTCATTCTCTCTCCGTTTCAACTTAGATGAGATAGTTTCATTCGACACGGAATTTAAGAAAATAAAAGAAGATTTTTGAAACTTGTGGTCTTAAAAGCTTAAGGCGTAAAAGCTTTGCGGGACCATGACATTTGTGTGTTTATAAAAGCTTCTCATCAAGGGTAAAATGAATAAAATAAAAAGTTTAAAGTTAAATTATATTCAATTAGTGTATCATCTAAATTGAAACAGAGAGAGTAATATTTGTTAAACTTACTCCATTTACATATTGTTTGGTCTATAGATTCATTTTTCTTTTGGAAATTAAAATTATAACTAGCTAGAAATTTCGTTCAAATAATAAGTTGACAGAGAATTGCCGTATAGAGAATTACTATTGACCCTATAATAGAATGTAAATCAGTTAAAAAATGGAATGAGGGAACATTTAATTAGTATCTCAATTTTTCTAGTTCTCCGCCCACGTCCAGTACCCACTATGTGATCCGACTAATTCGAAATGTGCTAGAAGGTCTCACTTAAGACGGTAAAGCGCTCTCTGCTAAAGGAAGTCCATTCCCAAGACTTGAAACCAAGACATTAGTAAAATGCTCTCTCCTAAAGGAGACTCCATTCGCAGGACTAGAATCCGAGGCATCTGACGAGGATGAAAGGGTACTTATGACACCACCCAAACCTTTATGGCGAACATCGGTTGGGTTGTTAATGATTACGACCATTCAAAGGCATTTTTCCTCAATTCTTCCATAACATAAGGGGGCGGGCTTGTGCCCAAGCCGAATGACATAGGTGCACAAGAGTATTTCGCTCCACAACCATCTCCTTATTATAAGTTCTACGGACCGACGTTGCTGCTTCATCTGGGTGCATAGTTTAACTAGCAAGTCGTGAGATTATACTTTCTGCTGTTCTTTTTTCTCAAAAGATCGAGAAACTTATAATTTCTTTTTAAGTAGAAAGCAATAAACGATTCACAAAGCAGTTATTGAAACATGGTTTTCTCAATCTGTTCAAGCCATCTCATAACATTTGTGACAAAATTGATCAAATGCTAGGGCAATGCTGAATGGCAAACGACTTTCCCTCTTCTTTGGAATTTACTGAGCATTAAGAGAATACATATGAACAAGTTACAGACGCGAAAGGCGGAAAACATGCACCATAAACAATGCACCTATGCCTGATGAAGTGCTAACAGATGAACAAATGACTTAACCTTTGGGACGACGATCCATTTCATCACAGGCCACCAGCATAAACGGCTCAGACGGTTGACTTTAATCTTCATCTAAATTATCCAGCTGAATTTTCCAGCATATTGGATCTACTTCAGCCTGTGTTTAACCAATAGGAGTAAGAAATAAGACATTTTCATTATTACAACAAAGATAATCAAAGCAAAAACGCCTCTTTTATTGTCTCAATAACAAGAAAGGCTCTGAAACTGCATGAAGTGGCATCGCATACTTTTCAGAGGAAATGGAAAAGGTTAGAATCATATGAGAAAAGTACCTGAAATGGTTTCTCTCTCCATTGGAAGACGCAACCTCGGGCTTCTAAATGTTGAAGAAGAGGTTGTGGTAGCAACGGTTTAAATGATGTCTGCAGCTTAACTTTAGTAAGTCCGCTGCAAACCAAAAGTGCAGCTCCTAGTCCACCGGGAGACAAACCTTTCAGGTGTAGGATTGTCATGTTCTGGAGACTTCTGATGCTGGCAAGAGACAACAGCCCCAAGTCCGTCACTGAAGTGTACGATAAATTTATCTGTGTATTTGACAGATGACCAGCTATTATTAGATGCCAATGCTTCACTCCGTGGAACATTACATTCAATGAAAGAGAAACTGTAGTTACCTGTTTGAGGTTAAACGAGAAGTGAGCAAGTGGAATCATTCCAGCATCATCAATGTTGCGGCAGTTTTTAATGTCTAGCTTGGTAAGTTGCTTACATCCCACAGCAACAGCGGCAAGACCAAAAGATGTGACAAAAGGACAACTTCTACTTTCGAGTGTATTCAACTTTGAACACTTGGATAAAGATATGAACGAGCCATCAGTAATACGATTGCAATAGGCAATATTGATCATTGCAAGGCCAACACAACCGCGAGCAATTGCTAATATTCCCAAGTCGGAAATTCCAGCTGATCTGTCAAGAAGAATAATTAATCCAGTGATCAGCAAACTTTATCTCTGGAACGTCATAGCGTAGAGTTAAGAGTTTCCCAGTCTATCACCAAAAAAAAAAGGTCAAAGAAATTGCACAAGATATGAAGCACTGTGAAATATACACCTGTATAAATCAAGCTCCTTAAGATTTGAGCAGCACATGCCAATGTGAATAACGCCCTGATCAGTTATATTCAGGCAGATCCCCAGCTTTAGGCTGGAAAGACGGGCACACTTGGAAATGGACTTCAAGCCTGCATATGTAGGAGAGCATAAGATACAAAAAGGTGGAAGTTTTTATATTACGACAAAAACCTGAAACCTTTAGGGCAAAGGGGTGACCTTCATCGTCAACTTCGTTGTCCGTAAGGTCAAGCTCTTCAAGGTACTGGCAACGCTGTCCAATTAGAACAAAAGCTTCTCTTGGGACTAGAGTACAAGACTCCATCCTGAGAGAAGTAAGGGAGGCACAGGAATTTGTTATATGGGAAATGGATACGTGAGTTATCTTGCGGCAACAAGTAATGTCAAGCTTCCTTAAGTCTTTGTGCTTTGTTACGAGGGAGCAGAGACCTTCATCCGTCACCCCCAAGCATTTACTTAAGCTCAGTTCTCTCAGTGAAACACACCAATTTCCAATAGCTTTCAGTCCAGAGCATGTAACTTGGCAACCATCTAGTTTGACGGACCGCAACCTGGAAAGCTTCTGCAAGCTATCCGCGACAGCTGATGTTACCTGAAATACCCATAATTGTAAATCATCAATCGAATTAAAACTCATACTACTGAAAGATGCTTAAGTCAGTTTAGCCTTACAGGAGAACCATATGCTAAGATAAGTTGCTGCAGACATTCGGCACTGCTAGTGAGAGATGACAAACCCACGTGACTAACATTCTGACAGCTTGACATATCAAGTGCCTGAAAAAAGCCAACATACATGTAGTGATATTAGTCAACAGTGACTTTGTATGAAAAGTAGAATAACTTGTAAATGGGGAGCAAAAACAAAAACAGATAATGATGTGTAAGGGAACACTTTAATTTCATAATAGGCCACTTCTTTGGGACATCTGACAATCAGGTAGAATTCTGAGCTGCCCATATCCCGGGTTACCTCAATTATTAACTATCTCAGAGAACTTATAGTAGTGTTGGCATAGTGAGACTCCAAGTATTATTTTCTGTTTTTGATAACTGTGATGTCCGGCCGGCTTATGCGGACCTCGACTAATTCCACGAGAACGAGATACCTGCTACCTCCCACCAGCAACAAGTACCAGGTAAATCTGTCCTCCAAGCTTGGACAGATGGAAGAAATCACCTAGTCTTTTCGCCTTTGCTGGGATTTGAACCTGAGACCTCGTGGTTAATAACCCACTTCATTGACCACTAGGCCACACCATTGGGTTCCGTGAGACTCCAATTATTAACTAGGCAATTAAGAAAAGTAGCCATATACTTTGTACATGTGAAAGAAAGGGTGCTTGAAGCTAGGATTATATCACAATTCACAAATTGTAGTTCACACAATAACAATATCCCTTTATTTTTTTCTATTTTCTGAAGGAAAGAAGAATATGAGAACCGAAGTCTTCAAGAGTACACACCTTTAGTGACTTGCAGCCTTGCTTGAGGGATGCAAGGCTGTCATCATCAATCCCATAGCAACCTTCTAGAACCAAATCTTCAAGATATTGCAGTTTCGAGATTGATGATAAGCATTCATTAGTGATCTGCATCATAAGAATATTAACACACTATTGTACAATACTCAGATAGAGCCCGCAGAAAAGAAAAAAAAAAAAAGAACATAGCAAAACCAAAAAGAAAAAAGGAAGAAAGAAAAGAAGATAGGATCTCATAACAAGACACTGAAAAAGACGACATATAACAACTTCATAATACAGGAAGCCACCAGAACCTTGTTACATCTGGAAATTAACTTCAGAACCAAAGTCGTAGTAAACTGGTAAGTAAAAAAAAAAGACTTTGAAATCACGTCAACAAGAACTTTCTCATAGTAATTAATGGTCACCAATGTAACTGAGACCTGTAGACCAGACAAATTAAGCTACTTTACTAGGTTTTCTACTAATACTTAAGCAGTGCGCACATACGAGAGAATCTGCTTAGATGCTCTATAGCAATAAAACCTACAATAATTTCAAGTCATCCAGGAGTCCAATAAGAGAACATTCAATTATTCATCCGAAAAGGTATAGGATTGTAGAGCTACACGTGTTCAAGAGGATTCAATAGCTGGACTCTGCAATGTAGCTTCTCTTTGGCAAACTTCAGGCCAGAAGCATGCTAAAAGGTGCATCTCCCCAGAGGAAAAACGCAATACAAAGGATACACTTGTCTAAGACAGGTTGAATATTAGCAAATGTGTAAAAATGTTAGATAATTTTTTTATGGATGTCCTTTCCCTTCTAATTCAAAAGAATCAGCATTGAGTTTGATGCATTAGTGACATGTAAGCACTTGGTGACCACTGCAAACTCATTACGTTCCTTATGGAGGATAGAGAACAAAAATATGCTTATGAAGTTTTAAGAAAGAAGATTGTTATAGAATGAACTTAGTCACATTTGATGTGATGTGCGCAGATAGCATATTTATAAGCATTAATAGCAGATGTATAGGATTTCCCTTTTTGATTCTTTCCATAGTTAGAAACCTATATACATGTATTTATACCTGTTACCTCTTGGAATAATATACAAGTTCTTCCATTCAATTACAAAGATTAAATATAGCAGTCTCTTAGACCATGTTAAAGATATAACAAACTAACATTCCCAAAACAATCTTCACTTAAGCTACATTTGTTATAAGACATACATATGCATATTAGGCATCCCGGATACATCAGAATTCAAATAAACCAACTCCATAACCATTTTGAAAGTATGTCAATTAATCTGATAAGCAATTAATCAGTTAACTAGCTTGGTAAAAGTATGACAATGAAAAATGAAAAAGTTCCCGAAATCCTCTAGTAAAGTGACAAATCACATGATAATCATTGATTGCAACATGAAGATACACATAGAATTCACCAGCTTCAGGTCCTGAATAAATATTGTCAACTGAACAACCAACTAATCAACAGCATACTCTTACCATGACAACGCATTCAAATGAACTACTCCCTCTGTTCCAATAAGAATGACACTATTTCCTTATTAATTAGTAGGTTCAAAAGGAATGGAACCTTTCTAAATTTGGAAAAGATTTAACTTGAACCTCCCATTTATCCTTAGTGACAAGCTTTTATAGCCACACTGTTACGGTATATTTAAGCTCACAAGTTTCAAACGTCTTCCTTTCTTTCTTAAGCTTTGTATCCAACCAAATTAGGTCATGTAAATTGAAACGGAGGGAGTATATTAGACAGACAAACAAGCTTACCATGAAAGCAGTAAAACAGAAACAAGTTATACTAAACTCAAAGGGAAACACAAAAAGATATCAATCCAAACAAACTCACCATCCAAAAGAATATACAACACAAAAGAACAATCTCAAAATCAAAATAAAGGGAAGAAAAGATCCATTACCGGCAGGTAAGAGAGATCCAAACAACGAATCTCCTTACACTTAACAGCAATTAAACCCACACCTAAATCACCAACACCCAAACACCATCTCAAGCTAAGCAACCTCAGCTTCCTGCAGCCTACAGCAATACAACCAAGTCCAATATCTGTGATAGACTTACACCTCACCAACCACAACTTCTCCAAGTTCTTTGCCTCAGCTAATGCAGCAGCACCCACATCCTTCAACTCAGTGGCATTTGACAAATCAATTTCAACCAAATTCCCACAGTTTAACACCAAATTGGACAACCCCAAATGGGTAAAAAACTTAGACCTTGAAAGATTAATTGACCTCAACATTTCCTTGCAAAAACTAGCTATAACTGTGAGTGAACTGTCTGTAATTCTAGGACAAAGGGAAAGATCAAGATGGTTAACTTGTGGGTATCTGCTAAGAATCTTTGTCAAGTGTTCTGACCTAAGGGGTTTCAAGATTTTCCTATGGTGAGATTCAATAGCATAAAAAGTCTTGCAAACAAGAGAAAATGATTTTTTGTCAATTGGGTTGTCATTAAGATAATCAAGAATTGAAAAGACAATTTCTTCAGAAAGAAGATCAAAGTGGTTGTTGAAATTGGATTCTGAATTTGGTTTTTGCTTCTTCATTGTTCCCAAGATTGAAACTTTAGGGATCATTTTGAGCTAAAGATTAGAGCTTTATGCTTTTCTATACAAGTTGACACAGCTTTGTTTTGTAGCTTAGATTTGGTACTAAAGAAAAAAGAAAAAATTACTATGTGTTGAGAAATTTGGAAGAATAAGAAGATGGTATGTAGGATTTTAGGGGAGAATTTTGCAGGTGGAAATATAAAAAATTTGTATGTGAATTTGATGACAGAAAAAGTTGGAAAATTAGAAGCAACCGTTAACAGAAAAACACTGGCCTAGTTTGAGCAGTTCAGAACCAAGTGAAGATGAAGAATGTCTAATTTACTTTTTTATCCTTCTTGGACTTCTCCATATTCTTGAAAGACCAATGTACCCTCTTAGCTTTGGAGAGTGGAGACTTTCATTTTTAAATAATACCTTCCCTAGATGATGTATGTGTTGCAAAACTATCATCATGTGTTTGTTTTTCCAAAATAAACCTAACTTGGTAAAAATATTTCTCACTTGCATTAAAATTTTCAGAAGCTTGTGTGAGCCTCTCATATTCGTATCGCGATAGACTTTTCCTATTTAGCTTCCTTGTGAGTTAAAAAACTAAATTGCTATGTTTTAATGGTAAATATAGAATGTTTACTAGGGAAATTAACTTAGATTCTTCTATATTTGATATATTTATAGCTTGTTTTGTCAATTTTCGTCTTGGCCAAAAGTATTTTTTGGTCAAAAGTACTAAATTTTTTTAAAGTTAAAGTATTTGACCAAGCTTTTAAAAGGAAAAAGTACTTCTGAGTATAAGTTAGAAACGGTTTTTGAAAAAAAATTAAGCTTCTTCCCAAAAACACTTTTAGAAAAATACACACTTTTTAAAATTTGATCAAGCATTAATTGCTGCTTAAAAGTGCTTTTAAATTAACTAGTCAAATATAAACTTCTTCTCACCAAAAAATATTTTTTTTGAAAAATACTTTTAAAAATAAATACTTTATAGATTAAGTTGATTTTAAAAGTATGGCCAAACAGACTATTAAAAGAAAAATTCGGATAATACTGAAATGTTTGTATAGTACTTAATATATAAAGGGGTAGAATGGTCAAATAAGGAGGAAGGAGAATGCCGTACGGGAAAGGACAGAAAAGGATGGTAGTGTTGAGTGTTGACGAAGGCGTAATGGAGTCATTTTCTTCTGGAATTGGAATTGGGCCCAAAACGCAAATACACAAAACAGGTCATTACGTAGACCATTTCATTCGGTGGAGAAAATATGTGAGGAAGGACACATTCAAGTGCAGACCGGACGGTACGATTATCCTTTTATCTTTTTTCTTTGATTTTCAACATTTCTGTCCCCACACAAAGGAAAAACATAACCTTTCATGTGTTGCAAGAGTCTATTATTATTTTAATAAATTTGCTAGTTGTATTATCTTTTCTTTTTGTACTTATTTTATTAAGTAAACGCATCTTTTCTTTGTCTGTTTTTAAAATTTTTTTTTTTTTTTATATTTAAAGGAAGTTGCTAAAGGTCAGTCAGAAATAAATTTTCAATCTTCACACTGCACATATATTATTTTTATACTGAATTTATTATTGTTGATATTTAAAAAAAGTTTAATTTTAATATACTTATTGTAGTCTTGATAAAATACTTAATAGTCACATAAAATTTAAAAGCTTATTTAAATAATAAATTTTAAAAATCTTTCTTTTATTCGTGTCTACTTAAATGATATCAAGCAAATTGAAACGCTTCTTTTTTAGTGTTTCTAATAAGTTTGATATTATCACCTAAGTGGAAAAGTAAACAATAGTATTTTCTTAAAAATAAATACTAGCAACTGGGCATGAAATGATGATACTTCCGGGGGGCAACGAAGGTATTGACTCAATTCATACTTATCAATTCAGCAAAATTAAAATAGTATATGGTGTTGTGGGTAAGGGCCGTACTTATTGGGCATGGGTTGTCAACAAAGTAACGTACTTACCTTACCCTGATAAGAACGGCTGAGCTTTGAACTTTGATATATAGATAGATAGAGGACTTTATTTTTAATAAGAAAGAGAAAAAGTTGGGGGGAGGGGGCCACAACACCACAAAATAATAAAGAGATCAACATATTAAGAAACTTTGTTGGGGACCTGATCTGAGGGAGGTCCTTTATCACACAGGCCTTAACTGACCTACTTGACAAGATAATGTTATCTGAGTTCTGTCCCTAGTATTAGTAATTTGAAATTTATTAAAATGGCATTTCAGTTATATTCATACAGAATTCAAATAAGGGTCGTGCTTTAAGATAGTTTATCTTAATGCAAGTATTGGTGGCTCCTTTCACGATTCGAACTCGTTACTATAGGTCACATAGAAACAACTCCGTCGTTTAAATTTATTAATTCGACTAATTTAAATTCGCGTTATATCGGACCTACGAAGAGCGAAACACTTTTATTAAGGTTTTTTTTTTTTTTTTCATTTTTAACATTTAAACCCGAGACCTCTTATTAAGAGTCGGGTAACGAGATCTCGTATGCATCCCAACATATCCCTCCTGATACTTGGTGGTATTACTATTGATTCATGTCAAATATTGTTTGAAACCAAATGTAAGTATCTTATTGTTCGTTACTTTAGCTTTTCTTAGTGCAAACAAAGACTTTTCCGTCTTGAATATATTAGTTTTAGTTTGCACGACTAGTTAAAAAAGGTTGAGAAAAGAGTATTATTTAGCCTTTGATAAGAGAAATGTGGCTTAAGTACTTTATTCTGGTAAAGAAAACCAAAGAGAGTAAAAATGGGTTTACCGAACTTTTAGAAGTAGATGGCGGTATTTATTTGAAATCATTTAAGGGTCGTTTGGTAGGATGCATTAGAAAAATAACATATATATTCACTTTTGTTATTACTAATTCCTTATTTGGTATACTTTTTTAACCTATTCATTATTAATGCAAGTATTAGTTATACAACTTATTTGGTATTTTCCTATGTATAACTAATACATAAGAAACTATGGTATTAGCAATATTAAGGCCGTTAATGCATGCATTAGCATGGTTAAAGACAAAATTATCTTTAAAGTCCCTTAAATCTAAAGAATATAGAGGGCATTTTTGTAAATAACTAATTTTCTTAAAAATATGCAATGCATTTTAATTTTTAGTACACCACACCACCAGTGGATAAGAAATAATCTATACATAACTAATGCTTGCATTACCAATCCATACATTACTAATACACCTTATTCAGCACTATTCTTGTATACCCTACCATACGACCCCTTATTTTTCAAGAATGCATCCATCATTTTGACTATGAGTTGATATAATAAAAATCTTGAATTTTTCTATGTTAATTAAGGATTAAAAAAGTATTAAAATTTTAAATCTATTTTTCTATAATACTAATTTAAACAAGTAAAGTTAAATATAAATTTTGAATTAAAAATTGGGTCTTAGTTGGCTACTACAACTTGGGGAATTTGTAGCCGTACCCTATATTTGTACTATATTTTAACCTGTACCTTTTTTTAAAATATTATTAGTATGGTGGCCAGCTGATAAAAAATCCATAATAATATGACAATTATACTTCTGACAAAAGATATAAAACGTGCATCACGCATTAATCGCGTGATCTGCAACCTCATTCGTGAAAAAGATCTCTTCCATCACTCTGTCCCTCCTCAAAAAATCCCCTTCAACCCTGGGTTGAAGATCTCCTCTCTTCTCGCATCTTTATCAAAAAACTAGAAACTTGAACCAGATTCATCTTCAGAATTCAAAATTACAAAATACATTGTAAGTATTGCAATTCATCTACAGAATTCGCATTAGTTTGTGAACTGATTTAGCTTCATGATATATATTTCTGCAATTATTTTCGTAATTCGTCAAGCTTTTTAAGTTTTGAACTTAAAAAATAAAATCTGAATTCAATTAACGCTTATAGATATTTTCACTTATGGTCATTTACAAATCACACTTGCATGAAGTTGTCGGATATAGCATGAAATTTTTACTTATATATCTTCAAAAACTTTTCAAAACTTCAAATTTAATGCGTGAAAGATATAGAATAAAGTTATTTCATATTGAAGTCTGAAGTTTTAATCAAATACAAATTAAAACTTCATGCTAATGTAGCATGAAGTTGTTTCCAAGATATATAACATAAAACTTCAAACTACATATGCTGAAGTTTTGTCCTACAGTACATAATTTTTTAAATGACTTTTCCTAATATTCATATTACACATGCTGAAGTTATTTCGTTCACTTGCTAAAACTTCACGCTAAACATGCTGAAGTTTTGTCCTGCGGTATGTAATTTTGTAATGAGTTTTTTTCCTAAACTTCAGACTAAACATGCTGAAGTTTTTATGTTCATTTGCTAAAACTTCAGACTAAGCATGCTAAAGTTTTGTCATATAGTCTGTAATTTTCTAATGAGTTCTTGTAAAACTTCAGACTTGTGCATGTTGAAGTTTTTTAGTTCATTTGCTAAAACTTCATATCAAAATATGCTGAAGTTTTGTCCGATAGTCTGTAGTTTTGCAATGAGTTTTTTTCCGAAACTTCAGACTAAACATGCTGAAGTTTTTTAGTTCATTTGTGTCACGCCCCGAACTAGGGGAGGCACGACTGGCACTCGATACCGTATTTGATCGAGTTAGCCACTAAACATACTAGCTAAGTAAACTGGGGACCAACAGATCGGGCAGCACAACATCTGAAATACTAAGCCTGGACCATTAAGGTCATGCCCTGAATAACAATAAGCCATATAAACAAAGGTAGAAGAGACAAAATAATAAAGTACTAGCTAGCCGATGAGGCCACGATTGGAGACATACATGCCTACACACATATATATACATGCCAAGCCTATGGGCTGGAAACTGAAAGCTACAAAAAGAAACCCAGAATATAGTGTCCACAATAGCCTCTAAGAGTGTCATAAGCATTGTCGAGACAAGGCCCCGACTATACCAAACTTTATAACAAAGGTAACCATTTTATGAAAGCTCCAGGAAGAGGTGGAGCTTACCAACTCACAGCTAAACCCCGAAATCCTAGCGGAGGGGTCGATCAGAGTCCCTACCTGGACCTGCACGCACGAAACAAAAATGCAGTGTCCTCAGGCAACGGGACATCAGTACGAATAAATGTACTGGTATGTAAGGCAGGCAGTAGAGTCATACATAGCTGATGTAAAAATAATAATAATAATAATAATAATAATAATAAT